>JAAAKE020171355.1:0-11439 GCA_010014785.2 Anisolabis maritima | reverse complement strand
TGCAATTTTTAGTGTCTATTTTTCTTTATTTTTCCAATTGGTTTTGCTTACTTAGTTTTACCCTCTACTATATTTTCGTATATTTCGTTTTGTTTCTTTTTGTCCTTGTATTTTTGTATCTTTGTATAAATGATTTCCTCTGGAATAATTGTAATCATGGAACAAAAAAAAAGCTCAACCAATCAGTATAATAAATAATAAAAATAAAATAATAATAACAAGCCAGGTATTATTACACATTTTTATTAATAGCAGCTTACAAGCATATTTATTACAATATTTAATTTGAATAATGGGCATGCATTTGTTTAATAACTACTGAAAATTTTGTTTTCATGGTTTCTGAATCTGCAAACAGAACGTATGGTTCCAAGTTATTTATTTCGATATTTCGATATATGGTTTTAATACCTATCATTGCAGAAAATGGTGACGAAAGAAAGTAATATTTCTTATTCTTTTTTCGTATATATATAAAACTTTTTGATAAACCCTCTGGGGTAAAAAATTTTTTTAAAAGTTTAAAAATTAAAGTTCTTTAAAAGTGGCTATAAATAAACTTTTTTAGCACAATTCTTGACTTTAATTTGAATTAATATTTAAGTGTTCTAAACAATTTTTTCATATTTTTTTCTGTCATTCATCCTTTTAAAACTATATTGGCATATTAATTTTTTTTCTTTTAATTTTTCTATTTTATCATAAAATTATGTATGTATGTATATATATATTTTTTTTTTTTAGTTTGAGTCCTATAAGAACATTTTCCAAAAAAGAATCCAATGAATGTGAAATTCCTATTTTAACGCCTTCCCTTTTTTGTTCAAGTTTTAATGAAAGTGACATGAAGAATAATGATTCATTAACACCAACAATTGTTTTTGTAATATATATATTTATTTATTTTTTTATTTAATATAAAATTTTGTATCTTTTAATCAACTTTTTTTCGGAGATAATGGTTATGGATTCAAAACATAAAATCTAACTCTAATCTATTAATTTTAATTGGGCTAAATCTAGGTTTTTATTAATGACTCTGGTACTAAATTATCTTATTGTTTTTCTGGTAATTTTTCTTTATCCACTAGAACTTACCGCAATTATTTTTTCTGGCAATTTATTGATATAATTGTCAATTCTTTTAGAAAGCTCTGTCTCTTGGTGCAGAGGTAGAAATCTTGCCTTACATCCCAAACATCAGTGATTCGCTTTCCGTTCTGAGCGACAAAAATTTATTTATATTATATTAGCCATCAATTAATATAAACAAATAAGTGCTGAGTCAAGTTGGCTTCAAATCCGAAAAAGGCAAAAAAAAATTTAATTTAATTAATTTATATAAAATAAATGCTAATTAAATTTCAAAAAAAATGTTTTTTTCTTTCTGCTTGAACTTATGTCTTTTTGTCTTTTCTCGTTATTATTGATAAATAAATTTAATGAAATGAATCCATATTTCAATTGAATCTTATTCTTAAAAAAAATTCGTCATTTAAAAAAAATGAGGGGAGGAATTTTATTTATCACTAATTGATGGTATGCCTATACTTAATTTAAATAAATAAATTTTCACTTTAACTGTTTTTATAAAATACAGATCTACTCATTTTATAGTTTTATTCTCGTACACCATACAAATCCCAAAGAATTTTATAACTCAAGTAATTTCACTCTACTATGGTTATGAAAATGATGAGAAATTGAAAAACTTGATATTTTAAACAAATAAATCAATATAGTTAAAATTAAAAAAATTGTTTTTCTAATAATATAAGAGATTATATATTTATCATATTAAAATAATGAGACAAGAGGCATATGTAGAGAGGCCCAGGGCGGAAAAATTTTTTGAGTAAACTTTTTTATAAATGTTTATTATGAAAGTGCAAAAAAATTTCACTAATCTATTCCTAAGGCTTCGTAAGCCCTTTCTCCAAATTTTATCTTTTTTATAGATTTTTTGGACAGATACTTAAAGCCCTAGCGGCTACCAGCTCCAGCAGAAATTTAAACCATCCCCTAATATAAATATGAAAAATTTAATTCTAAAATTAGAATAGAATATTCGAATATGAATATTAATTTTTTTTAAATCTAAATAAAAATATTTTTAAAATTCATAACATAACCTGTCTGTAAAAAGATGATTAAAAGACAATAAAGAGAAAAATCTTTTGAATAAAAAAAAATAATAATTTTTGTTTTAGAACGAAGCATCAAAACTAGAGGATTCCATCAAAGAATCTCAGATAAATAAATCACATCAAGAGGAAAGTCTTTGTGATACAAAAATAATTGAAGAATCAGAAGTAGAATATGAAGAAGAAGAAAAAGATCAATTTATTACGTTAAGTGATCAAAATCAAATACCAACTCAAGAGTTATTGAAAAATATTTCTTTTGAGAGTTTAAATGAAAAAAAAATAGTTTCCCCATTAAAATCTCCAATCATTCACTCGTTGGCACTTAGTAATAGGTCTGTTAATCTTTTATTTAAAAAAAATATTCTATTTTCAACTTTGTTAGAAACAAATACGGAATTAAAACAAAATGAAAAGAATTTTTTTGGCGAAGGAACTTCAAAAACTTCTGGAAATGAATATATCAATAAAATTGAACTTATAAAAAAAACAAAACGCAAAGAATTTCAATATTACCCAAACACAACAACATCAATAAAGAGAGAACAATCAGTATCTGCTCATGATTTATTAAAAAAAACGCAACTTTTAGAAACTCTTCTACTTAATGAAAAGAAAGCCACTAAGAAACCAAAACCGCCAGATTCAAATAAAAGTGAATTAATATCTTTTAAGCAATATTTACAAAAAGATATTATAAAAGAAGATCTTACATCAAAAATATCATCGTTAAAACGTTCATCAAATTCTCCTTTTAATGAAAAGTTAAAACAAATTAAATTAGATGATTGTTTTATGGATGCTGATATATCAGACACTCAAATGTGTAATCTATTTAATGATGTGGAAACGAACCTTGAAAAAATTGAAAAAGAATCTCATTTAAATAAACCGATACGTAGAAAATTACAATTTAATGAAAACCTTCATTCATTAAATGAAAATGAAAAATTTCCCGAGAATAATCATTTTTATCAAACTATACAAAAATTAGATTTTGATATAGAATCTATTCAAAAAAAGACATTGGGACAAAAAGAAAAAAAGGGAAAAGAAGAAGAATTAAAAACCAAATATGAAATTATATCAGAAAATTTAAATATAGATTTCATTGCAATTGAAACAATTCAGGAAGATAAAAATCAGAATAATATAAAAAAAAGAGATGACATTGAATATGATATTGTTAGGAAAATCAATCTTTTGGAATCAAATAAAATGGAAACTCCAAAAACTACTGCATGCCAAGGATTTTCTACTGCTTCAGGTAAAAAATTGAAGATATCTGAAAATAGTTTAAAAAAAGCAAAACAAATATTTGATCAAATTGAATCTTCTGATATCCCAAATGAGAGTCACTTAAACAAAAAAAAAGAATTAGAAAATAAAATGCTAAGGTGTAAAAATGAATCTTCTAATAAATCTCCTGAATTTTTAACAAGCACTCCGAAATTTGATAAATTTCCTTGCTTTTCTATAGCATCCGGAAAAAAACTAAATTTCTCTGAAAACAATCTTATTAGAGCAAAAAAAATATTTGAAGAATTTAATTTAGAAAATGAATCAGGTTTTGACAAGAAAATTGAAAATAAAGGAACACCACAATCTTATAATTTTTGTGGATTTTCAACAGCTTCGGGAAAAAAAGTAAAAATTTCTGAGAGTAATCTAGTAAAAGCAAAAAAATTATTTCAGGAAACAGAAGCTGAAGAAGAAAAGATGGTTCCTTTTGATACACCAAAATCTAGTCATTTCCTTGGGTTTTCAACAGCTTCAGGGAAAAAAGTTAACATTTCTGAAAATAGTCTGAAAAGATCTAAAGAATTATTTTCACATATTGATAATCAAACACCACTAATGACTGATATTTCTAAAATAAATAAAGATAACATAAAAAAAAGAAAATTAATTTCAGAAAGTGAAACCCCTAAATCGTTTTCTATTGCTTATGAAAAACAACTCAACATGTCAGCAAGTAATCTTATAAAAGAAAAGGAATTATTTGAAAAAATCAATACAGATGAAAATATCGATACTCCAAAATCTTGTAAAACGTTAGATAAAATTAATAAGATGCAAATATTTTCTGAAACACCAAAATCAAGTGGATTTTCAACTGCTTCAGGGAAAAGAGTTGATATTTCTATAAATAGTCTAAGAAAAGCACAAAAATTATTTGACGAAACTCTTAATGAAACTCCTAAAAATACACACAATATCTTGTTAACTAAGAGTGAAACTCCAAAAACAAATTTAATATGTGGCTTCTCTACTGCATCTGGTAAAAGAGTTAATATTTTAGAAAACAATCTTAAAAAAGCCAAAGAGCTCTTTTTGGGTACTTCACAAGAACAAGATGCTTCACATTTGATTAATTCAGAACATATGCTTAAAAGTAAGTAATAATAATAACAATAAAAAATCTATATTTTAAGAATATTAACTTCACAATAATAAAAAAATATTTTTTAGAAAAAAATTTAAATTCCATATTTTTAGAAGAAATTAATTCAAAACAATCTTTTTCGAAAATGACAAATTCAGGTAACTGTTTTTTAATATAAAAATTAATATATTTAAAATATTAAATTACAAATAATATATATATATATATTACGCTAAATTTGTATATAATTGTCTATTTCACGAATTAAGCAATTTTTTGCCAAATTCATATAATAAGCAATTAATGATTATTTGTACGTGAAATAAGCTCTGTCTAATTCCCGAAATAAGCAAGGCCAGAACCTAGTGATTCCAGAAAGTTGTTTTAATATTTTTTTACCTAAGAGGGTTAATTTATAATTTCCCTAAAGTGCGTCCTACCGGTGTAAACGCCTGTAGGCTGTTTAACTATATTCGTTGAATATTTTTTTATCTAAGAAAAATCTAATTATATTTTAACTAGAGGAACACCCTTCTCTCCCTGAAGGATCTGGTTTTGAGATATTCCATCTCATTTAGTAATATATTTAAATAATAAGACTGATGAACGACCTGTAATCGATAATTGTGACATTACTTTTAAATATCTTTGAAGCTTGCTTATTCCGTGAATTAGGCAAGTGCCAAATTAACGTACAAATCAATAACATGAATTCGACAATTGCGTTGTTGCGAATTTTATGAATTCAGCAAAAAATTTACCAAATTCATGAAATAGGCAATAATCCAAATTAGGAGAAACATATACATATAATAGATGTACCTCATCTATCTATCTATTGTCGTTTATAAATATGTCGAGTGACCCAAAAGTCAGTTTACCAATACAATTTTATTACATTGTTTCAATATTCCAGTTTTCTATTTGCTATTTTAAATTCTTAGATAATGTAAGTTATTTTAGATCTAGATGACTGCTATTAGATAATATTTGTTCATATTTTTATAATAATACATGATTTTTCACATATTTGTTGTTTGTTATTTTAAATGCAAATTGATAAACTAACTTTTGGGCCACTCTCTATATACTTAACGGTATAAAAAACAGGACAATTTTTTTTTTCTAAATAAAAAAATAAATTTTTTAATATTTTGCTAAGGTTTATATAAAAACTTGAATTTTATTAATAAAAAAGGATATTTTGATTTATTTTAGAAAGGAATATTCCCTCCCTTCTCCAAATAGTCGACCACTCTCTGTGTACTTTTGAACAAATTAAAAGAAAATTAAGATACTTAAAGGTAGAGGAGGTCTCATAAATTAATCTATTCCCAAAAGAGTTAAAATAGTAAACATGTTGAGAAATTGACTTTTTGATTGAATAGGCCTAAATTAATCTATTCTTAGAAAAATGTATTAATTAATTTCTGGATAAAAATTATTTATGTAATATATAGTGAAAAAGTATTGCTATCGCAAAAAAATCATCAAGATTTCAATGGAAATACTCGATCCTCTGACTCTAAAAAAATGGGCAAATAGTCTATCGGTGTGTCCGTGAAGTGAAGATTTTTTTAAAATAACAAATAAGAAAAATGATTCATTGTTTTCATTTTAATTATTAGGGAAATATGTGTCCTGTTTTTTATTTCACTGGTGCGTCTAGATCCTAAATCCTTTAAAAAAATTTTTTTTTTCTTTTAGAAAAATCTCTCTTACCTTCTACTCCACATCAAACAGATCTTACCGAATCTTTTGAAAATGAAGTTTCCGAAATGACCGCCGCATTATTTGAGGATGAAATTAATGAGACCATGTCGAAAATGCCTATTCCCCTGGTTTCTGACCCGGAAATTACATTAGATCGGCATTCAGGTGTTGGTCCTCCAATGATAGCAAAACCTGCATTGCCAACTAGTCCAGTTCTTAATTCGTTTGATCGGGCTATTAAGAACAAAGAACGAATAGCCAAGATTAAAGCTTCTCTACTTAATCAAGCCGCAAATGCTCAAATTAAATTAGAAAAACAGATTGTGAATAAAAGTTCATCAACATTTAAAGTAAGTATTAATACACTATGATTATCTTGGGAAAATAGCCTCTATTTTAGAATATTAAAGATGCCGGCGGGCCTGGCCGGAGAGAAGAGGCACAGCTACCGAGATCAGTGTCAATAAGTAAGGCTAAGCACTGCTGAATCTCGGATAGGTGGCCTCAGAGGAACAAGAGGGTTGAACACCGGCCGGAAGCCATCGGTACCAATTTTTCTAATCACATATATGTACATTTAAAGTCAAATGGCCTCAGCAGTGACTTAAAATTGAAATTAAAAAAAAAAAAAAGAATATTAAAGATAAGAGAAATGAAAGAGGGCTTTTTTTTTATCGTTACTAAATTAACGTAAGCCGTCGCGTCTGGGTGGAGCGAACAGCCACCAAGATCTTTGTTGAGAAGCAAGGCTTGCGCTGAACCTCGGATGGATGGTCCCGAGGAACAAGGCTGTTGAACGCCCGCCGGACGCCTTCTATTCTAATATTTCTTAACATATAATTGTACATTTATAGTCATAATGGCCTCAGCAGCCAAAAATGATTAAAATTAAAATTAAAAAAAAAAAAAAAAAAAAAAAAAAGGTAGGCATTGTAAAAATACAAATTTTCAGGTTTTTTACAGATAAACACTAGACTATTTGTAACACTAGTTTTGAACCTGCTCTCTAAATATCGTTCTATGGAAACCTATATAGCAAATTCAGTTTAATGAATTTTTATGAAATTTCATATTTAAGTATCAGACATAAATATTTCAATATGGACAACTTTTGGTATGGATTCGTCTATTATAAAAAATGTCAATTTTTATCATTTTTCCTATTTGACAAGCCTTTTGTTATTAAAGATAACCAAATTCTCTTTGATTAATTCATATAAAATCATTAATTTTTAAAACTTATTTCTTTTACTCCCAATTTTATAATGAACTTTAATCACTTTATTTTAATCTTTTATTTTCTTAGCAGTTTATTTTAATCTTTTTTTTCTGGTTGAGGATTCCCATTCTCATTGAGAAGAAATGATTTTGAATTATTTGAAACTGAGCCAATTGTAGAATTTAAGACTCGAAAATTAAACACACATTGCAAAACCCCACCCATGTGCAATTATTAGATATGATATTGGGCAACGTTATGCAGCTGGAAATATATGCATAAATATTATAGTGTTGATTATGGATAACAAACGGCGCTGATTAATTCTTCATTCATATTTTTATGATTTATTTAATTGACTTATGTATTTGTTTTAGGTTCCCTATAAGACAAATGAATCAGGCGAGATTTTACCTCCAACAAGCCAAAACGAAATCAAAAGAACTTTGGAATTCGGTTCTATTTTTAATAAAGATTATTCATCCGAAAAGCAAGAGAACAAAACGAAAACATTACCCAGTTTAGAAGAAGTGAATTCTGGACGAGAGCAGGCCAGGAAATTACAATGTCGACAAATTTCTCTTTCTCGACGAAATGGATCAAATATTAAACCTTTACCTGGAAGTTGGTATCTTCGAAAACAAGATTCAATAGAAGAGCATCTCTCTTGGAAACAAGCCGTCTCGGGAAATCGTCCTGGACGATACACTTTCAAACAACTGCTTGAGTTTGGATTAAAGGAAAACGTTATTAATGTGACATCCCAAAACGCAGAGAATTGTCGATTTCTTATGCATGATTATTATAGTAAATCATATTGTATGTATAATATAGACGGGATTGAGATGGGGGATGGAGCTAAACTCATTCTCGCATCAGATGGCACAGCCGGGTTGGAAGAGATCTCTCTTGCTTTTTTATCATCTCCTGGGATTTCTCCATCTTTAATTCCATGTGATTGGATCAAAAATC
Organism: Anisolabis maritima; assembly: GCA_010014785.2. Classification (NCBI taxonomy): domain Eukaryota; kingdom Metazoa; phylum Arthropoda; class Insecta; order Dermaptera; family Anisolabididae; genus Anisolabis; species Anisolabis maritima. The sequence goes on along the minus strand of JAAAKE020171355.1, from coordinate 3,005 downwards.
ATTATCGATGGATTGTTTGGAAATTGGCAGCCACTGAATGCAGTTTTCCTCAATATTTTGGTACACGTGCATTAACTCCAAATCACGTTTTGTTGCAATTGAAATATCGTTATGATCGAGAACTTGATAAAGCTGAGCGACCTGCATTACGAAGGATACTTGAAAGAGACGATTCTTCTTGTAAAAGGATGATTCTCTGCGTTGCTTCGATATTTAGCGTAAGTAGAGTATATATTTTGTTTTTAAAAATTGTATATTGAAAGATGCAAACCAAATATCAATAAAATATTTTATTAAAAATATATGATCTACTAAATAACTCTTTTTCCAGATGGATAAACCTCCAGCAAATACGTTCAAATTTGCAAATGAAAGTAGCCTTTATGAATTGGAGTTAACTGATGGCTGGTATAGCGTCCGAGCTTGCATTGATCCAGCGATGTCACAGTTAATCTCCTCGGGCCGAGTTGTTGTAGGGACAAAGCTGGTAGTTCAAGGAGCGGAATTGATAGGTGTTGAACAGGGCTGTTCTCCGCTAGAACCCGGAGCCCTGGAAGCAAGACTTCGTTTAGTTACAAATAGCACCCGAAGGGCTCGCTGGGATGCCCGTCTCGGCTTTTGTTCATGTCCTGGGCCTTTATTTGTACCTCTTTCGACCATAGTTCTTCATGGAGGTATTATTGGTGCCGTACGGGTTCTCATCCTCAGAATATATCCACTTCTATTTGTGGAGAAGTTTCCTGACGGAAAATCAGGTAATTTCCAGAATTACAATAAAATTATGTTCTTTTTCAATAAAAAATAAATTTATAAGGTTTTCTTTGAAGAGGTTCTTATTAGAACATGAGAAATTCTTAAGGCGGGCTCACACCTGTCCCAATTGTTATTCTGCCGTCATATTTTCCTCTTTTATTAATATCTAAAGAAAGAATCTCCTTTTTTTAGTTATGAGCAATTTTAGGACAAATGTTAGACCATCTGGATGTTTTTGCCTTAGATTAGATTATTCAATTTATTTTTTCTAGTGGTAAGATCTGAACGTTCAGAAAAACAAGAAGCAGCTAATTTTGAACGGAGACGAATAACAAAACTAGAAGAAGCTTTTTCCAAAGCTCAGGCGGAATTAGAACAAGTTGAGAATCAACCAGCGAAGAAAACACCAAAGTTGGACACAAGAAATGTTTCAAAGCTCAGTACAGGCGAAGATCTTTGCCAAGCAATCGAATTGGCTACAGATCCTGATTCAATCCAAGTAAAATTTAATTTCTTCCTTCTCTAAACCAGTAGTCTCCAAACTTTTTTGATTTAGACTGACGTTTCGGTTCTTAATTGTTGAAAATAGACTTTAACATTTCTGGCCATTTGGCTTTGGTATTTGGGTCGAATCGTCAGCCTAAAGGGCAATTGAAATAAAAGATTGATTGACTGACGATTAAACTCTTGGTCTATACCAAAGCCAAATGGCGAGAAATATTAATGTTTATTTTCAACAATTAAGAACCGAAACGTCAGCCCAGGGCAATTAAAATAAAAGAAAATTGGTTACGAAGTTGTGGGTTTTATTTAACTCGATTGCAAATATGCCGACGACTGAATATATATCCTGAATCATCGGATAAGATCTGACAAGATCTTTTTTAGGAGGATTTTGTATTTCTTTTTTTTAGTGAAAATACAAAATTTTATTAGAATTCATTAATAGAGCTGAAAAGATTTTTTAACGGACTCGATTTTCTCTCTTCTTTTATAAAGTAAAATTACATAAAAAAACATCTAGGCTATTTATTCAAATTTAAAAATAACAAAGAAAAAGAAAATTATCCACTTTTTATGATTGATAAATAATTAAATAATAAAAGTTTTTTAATTTCAGAATTTACTAAACTCACAACAAATGCAAGCACTTGAGCATTATCGACAAGAAAAACAAGAAAGGTTATATCAAGATTTACAATCAAAAGTTAAAGAACATTTGGAAAAATATAAATATCATACTAAAAGAGAAATTACAACTCTTCTTAAAGTAAGATTTCTTTTTTCTTTGTTTATTCTCAAAAGACTCCAATTTGGTGCACATTAACAAAGAAAAATTTTTCTTCCTTGAACTCGTAATTATAATATTCTCTTAATATAGTTCTAAAATGAAATTTATTTAATCATTCCTAAAATTTCTTATTTTAATATAACAAATTTTTTTAGGTACGAATAATGGACATCCTTAATAAAGATACTTCTCCACGAATTATGGTTTTATCAATTTGGAGACCGTCAAATGAAACAATTTCATTTTTTAAAGAAAGTCTTTCACTGAATATTTTTAATCTAACCTGCTCTAAGAACAGGTGAGTTTCTTATTTTAATATTGGGTTGGTAAGATAATTTTTTAAGGTGAAATAAAACTAAAATTTTTTATACAAAGAATAAATTTTAATCATAAAATATTTTCCATTTTGTTCGATGACCTTGTGCCATCTTTCTGGGAACTTCATGATTCCGCGCTCATAGAACTTCTGCTCCCTATCAGTAAAAACTCAACTAAGTTTCAGGTTCATTAGTGAAAGTTATACCATTCAAAGAGAGTTTTGCATACTTATAAATAAATGGTAATCTGATGGTGCAAGGTCAGGGTTATTTATGGTAGTAACTCACTTCCCAAACAAGCTCCAATAATTTTTCACAGTTAGCAAAGAGGTGTTTTCTTATTTCATTTGGACCGTATAGGCCCACCTACCGGGTTCCCCGTTTATTTACCCGAGGTGCTTAGGTGTACGGAGACACACACCTCAAACCCAGCCGACCTCTGGCCGTAGCCATCTATCGGCACCCCGTGAAGTTACTTTTTCTAACACTAACTCCTCCTCTTATATTCATTTCTAACTAGCTAACTACTTCTATATCTAGTTCCACCCGGTCCCTTCTTTCCAACCCATTCTGTACTAGGGAGGATGTCCTAAATTGAGGAGGGACTCTCTCAGCACCGGCGTGTAGCCTACTCCTTGCGAAGA
>JAAAKE020171343.1:0-29512 GCA_010014785.2 Anisolabis maritima | reverse complement strand
TTTTTGGGTTTTAATTATGCATCATGTATAATTTGAAATAATATTTTTTCACAACGTTTTATAAATAGCTCACCTGTACCTCTTAAGTTAATGATTATAAAGGAATGGTGTACATTTTTAATATATTAAATAGAATTCCATATTTCTTTGCTTGTCTCTGGGGAATCTTTAAAATATGACTCAGTTTATTTAACTTAAGACTTTTTTTTAGCTTTTTTAAGAGTTGACTTCATAAAATATAAAGATTTCACGTCTCCAACATTTTAAAGTAATTTATAAAATTGATTATTTTTTTTTTTGGTCTAAAATATCTTTAGAAGAAAAACAAAAAGATAATTTTTTCTTCCAAGGTTTTTTATGTTTATTCGCATGACTTTATTTAATGGAATATTTTTGTTTTTTATATTTTTGCTCCAGTTTAATTTGTAGATGAAGGTAACGTTATTTGAAATATCATTTATAACTTTACCGAGCAATCATAGGTTAGATGGGTAAAGTTAAAGGTAAAAAAATATGAATATGAAAAAAATATGAATAAAAAAAATTCTGAGTCGAATTAAGTACTTTTTGGAGTGATGTCTGCGTGTGTGTCATTTTGTGGTCTTTCAAGAGAATAAAAAAAAATGATTCAATTGTTCTGAAATTTTGCACACAAATAAAGATAAATGCCAAGAACTGTATAATTTTTGGTAAACATCGGACCATGGTGGGGGGGGGGGGGAGGCTAGAGGGTGCAATATTTCTTTCTTTACAAAATAGTTTTTTTTTTAAATATATATTCTGAAACTAGATCTTCTTCTTCCGAGTGAAGTAATATACTATATTTGCATCTAAATTTTTTACAACATTGATAAAAAAATTATTTTAAGTTGAACTTGATGGTAGCCATTCAAATCAATAAACAAAAACAAAGAATATATTAATTAAAATTACGTAAGCTCTGGTTGGTCGGTAAAGTTAAAAATATCATTTGACTTTGTTAAGGATCTCTCCTATACAATTATTTGTCGGTAAAGTTGGCCGCCTGGCATAATCCGATCGACTTGTTACTTTCTCTTATTAGAACACTGAGTACATTGGGTTATTTTTCGTCCGAGTTCTATCAGCCATGTTATAGAGAAGACTAGTGACATTCTTGTCATCGATTTTATTCCCGGAATATTTAATTATCTGTGTATTATTAAAAAAATATATTTGTATTGCAGAGAGTAAATATAATTGAATAAAAAAAATGATTTATTACTAATTAACACCATCATTTGGTGGTGCTTTAAATTGCAAATAATTAGTAAAGTTTTCACATCTGTTTTATTGTACTGTAAATTTATTTCTATTTTTTGAATAATAAATGTCTAGACTCAAAAAAAAGTCTCTTTTTTTAAATAAAGGCTATTATTTTATATTCAAAATAAAGTTTTTATTACAAAGGTTTTTCATATAATAGAAATTGATTGTTAATATCAACTTTTATTAGAAATATAGTTTTGAATTGTATTTTAATATTAATTTTTATAAATTTATATAGAAAAAGAAATTTTATTTATTCTATTTGAGTATGTGCTCTTTTGGAAAATACAAATTACTTTTTTTAAAATATGAAATTAAAGGAAATATTTTATTTTTTAACAATTTTTGCTTTTGAATAAAGGAAAGTATTGTGACCTTAAAAGATATCAACGGGAACCGAAATTGAGGTTCCATTCACGGAAAATGGTCTTTGAACGAAATATCTCAAAACCGAACAAAGTTCTAAATTGATATTTAATCTAGATACCCTTTAAGCATGTGACAATAAGGTTTTGAATAAAATCGATCCACGGTCCTATTACTTTACTTGGGTGTTTTAATTAAAATTAGTAAATCTATCTTTAATTAAATCACATTTAAGATATACTAATATATATTATACTACATTTTTATATTTTTCTAAATGCCAGAGCCTGGATAACTAAATTCATATTTGTTTGCTAGAAGGTAGGCTCACTAATAAATTTTTTCAATTAATTGCTTCAAAATTCCTTCAGAGCATGCGCAGTTGTTAGATCACTCTATAAATTATCAACTGAACATTCATGGTCCGTTCTAAAGGACTTCATGAGCAATTAATCAAAAAATATATTAATGGGTGGACATTTTGGTTGCCTACCTTACCGAAATTAAAAGTGAATTAATTTCTTACATGATAATACATTTCATATATGAGAAACGTTTGGCGTAGGCGACAAAGTTGCCAATTTTGTTTTTATCATTGGAATTTTTAAAGGCATCCTTTTTCTCCCTGTTGAGTGTCATGGCAAAGGAAAATCGAACTTATTACATGTTTTAATAAGATTCAAACTAGTGTATAGCTTCATAAGAACCTCCTTCTTAAGAACCAGAGAGGCGGAAGCGACGCCACCAATGATCACTCTGCACTCCCTAATTCTGACCATTTATGACCTTTTTGTATATTTTATTAACTTTCACCTTTATTTTCAAATGTACTTTTGATCACTTATGCCCCTCTGGTTCTGAGCTCCTCTTATATGAAATGTATAGTTATTTTTTCTGCTTAAGTTGCGCAGATTTATGTAAGATTTGGATTCTTCCCTTTATGTTAAAAGAATAATTATAAAAAATAATTTTTTACATTTACAGGATTTTTTATTAACCAATCTGATATTCTTTTAATGTTGTTAAAAAAATGAGGCAATCAATAATTTTTGTAATAAATAATTAAGACTGAAGGGATAAAAAAAGGGATTAAAACAACAAACAAAAGGTGTCCGAGGAGGAAATATTTTCAGCAAGTAATTTATTAACACCTTTTATATGAGGCACATACACCTATTTCATTTATATATGTCCCTTTGTCCCAGTCAACACTATTTCCCCTTTTCTTCTGGTGTGCCGTATGTTGCTCTCTTCGAACACCTGATACTCAGCGCCTCCCCATTTGGTCCACGCGTCTCTTCTAATTCAATTTTTTTCTCTAAATTTCTTATATATTTTCTGTAATCTTCTCTTTATACTCTTCTGCGAGGATAATATGTCCAGCTTAGTAATCCTATTGAGAAAATGGCTACCCTGTGTATATCAATAAAGTAGAGCTCCTGCAGGTAGTAGCTTGCTCTCCATATGACTGCTGACCTCTCTTTTATTACAATTTAATGTTTTTTATAGAATCATCAAATAGATAATTCATTCATTTACCTAGTTGAAAGTTCAAATTCAATATTTGAAAAAGGTAAATGGTTTAATAGTCAATTAGAGTAAAATAAATTGAGAAATTATTTCGATATATGGTAAGCTGACTGTTCAATCTCACCAACAAATAATTTTTATTTGAACACTTTTTTATTTTAATAACCATCCGCCTTTAGGCTTTCCCCAACAGACCACCTCTCCGGAGCATACACCGCCCCTCTCCTTTCTTTATAACTAATTTTAATACTTACCCCTGTAATTGACAGACCCTTCCGGTATTCATTAGAAGGATTTTTTCAACACGCCTGAATTAATCTCATAATCGTAAAAAGAACCTGAGAGGCATTTTGACATTTAAATCTGAATAACTCCAAAAGTATTTGAGATCGTGTGCAGAGTGTTAATACACTCCTATAATAAAATCTCTATCTTTGATGGCTGTATTAGTGATAAAATTTTTCCATTTCAATAATACACCACTTCATTTAGTCCAGAAAATTAATCAATGCCCAAATGGACATTTTATAATGAATTGAATATCAAAAAGTATTTATTTATACAAAAAAGATTTTATTTCAAGAGCTTAATTGCTCTTATTGATCAAAATAATTGCAACCGAATCAGAGTTTTTTAATAATCTTCATTTAATTAACTATCTTTTTTATTGTCTATATATATATTATTTTATATAATAGGAGAGTGTTCGTCTCTCTGTCTGTCACGCTCTGTAGCAACTTCCCAATGGAATTTCGAAATGAAATTTTACACTCTTATAGAGGACATTAGCGAGAGTTCAGAAAAAATAATCGGATATATATAATTTATTTATTATTTTGTAACGGTTTATTAACACAAAAATATTATATTATTCAATACAAAATGAACTGGTACAATAACTCTAACATTGAAAAATATTGTTTTAAAAATTTAATTATTGAGATAAAAATAGAAATCAAAGTGACGCTCCTGTTCCTCTCCCCTGACTCGATTGACTTCAAATTATTCTTTATCCTATTAATTATAGATATTATCTCTCTTCTAGTATAATCAATAACTATGCTAGGTTTAATCTATTTCGGTTCAGGAGTTTCAGAGATATAAACAAAAATAGATCATATTTGCACACACCCTCACAAATACAAATATATATTTTTTGAGTGGATTTGTGTACACCTGAGGAGTGAAACGTGAAAATTGATGATGATTAAATTAAATAATATTCTATGTAGGTCTATATATTAATACATACTCGAATGAATGTAACTGATTGAAAGCACCCAAAATGGTGTTAAGTATAATATATTATATTCGTAGAACACAACCTTACTCATTCAAATTGTCCGATAATCCGACTTTGCCAAAAAAAAATATAAAAACTATTATCTAGAAAATAACATTAAATAATTTATAAACGAATTTATTTTATGATCAACTGAAGTGGAAATGAAAAGCAAAATTATCTTCTCTATTTAATAAACAAATTAACTACAAGTGCGTTACACCTCTCGTTTATTATTCTAGTGCAGACTTTTCCTTTTTTCCAATTATAATTAATTTAAATGTAAAATATTTTTTGGTTTTACCTAAATTAAAGGAAAGTCACAGATTCAAAAAAAAAAAAAAAAAATTAGTTTAAAAATTACTTGCTTTGATGAAATGAACGAGAGATTGAACTTTGAATAGGAAAATTAATTAATTGGGGAGTTTGGACAAAATATTTATTTTTTAAACGATTCGGTAATCAATTGAGTATCACCTCTCCAACACGACAGGAGGACAAATTGAAAAAATTAAATATCTATTCCAACATTGAACTATTTTACAGGTGAAAATTAGGAAATGAGTCGTACATAATTTCTCTTGTATGAGAAAAAAATCAATATCATTTATCTTTTAAATTTTGTGTTTTTCGGATATAGAAGAATTAAAAGTGTTAATATGTACAATGCGCTCTAGCTAATGATTTTTGTGTCTGTTCGATATATAGTTTTCTTTTGCATCCGTATGTTTCTCTTTCTCATACAAACAAAGTTAATTCTATTTTTATTTTTATTATTTTACAAATTGATGTTCAAGTGCAAATGACAAGCAAAAGTAGAGTAATTCTCCTCTTTTTTTAAAAAATAACCTGTCTATGTTCAAACCAGACCATTATTCTAATACGGACTTTTCTTGTTTTCCTTTCTATTTAAAATGAATTTAAAGCAAATATATATATATATATATGTTAGCCTTAGTTAGATTGAAAGGGTGCCAAAAAGTTTTACGATACTTTCTCATTAAAAAATTTTACTTAATAGATAAACTGTCAAAAATATTGTAATTTAAAATAAGCGTTAATTTGATACAAATTTTTAGAATATCCAATTAAAATAGAGAAATCTTTATGTACAAAGGTTAGTCCTTTATTACAAGTCCAATCATATCATTATATTATTTTTATTAAAATTTTTCGAAATAGACAAGATAAATTTATTTTATTGATGATGTTTTTGATAGTTAATTGTTAATATCAAGGCCTTGAGATCAAATAGTAACAAAAAAATCTTTAATAGTTTGTTTTACAGCATTTATTGGAGACCAACTGTGTACATCTTTCGGTCATCCTTAAGGCCTGTATTTTAATATAAAAAAATAAAACCAAAATTACAATTTTAATCAACTTTCCAAGAAAATATTTTTCAATTATCATTAATTAAGTGTTTAAATGTAAAAAAAATTTTCTTGGAATGTTAGTTATAAGTTTAACGTATTTTTGTTTTTATTTTTTTTATATTAAAATACAGGTTTTAAGGTTAACCGAAACTGAAATGTACACAGTTGGCCTCCAGTAAAATCTGCAAAAACAAAAAATAAGTATTTTTTTAAGAACTGACATCAAGACCCGGGGCAAATTCTATTGACAAGTAACTACCAAAAATATCTTCAATAAAATAAATCATGGTCCACTACATGAGAGACACAATTGTAAACTGACACGGTTTGAAAACTGGTTTTTTCTATACCTTCTTCCTCACATTCACCAACGCTGAACGTTACTTTTTCTGTAGTTATATGTCAATATAACACTTTTTCTGACCTTAATAGACCGGGCTGATTAGCCCTTCATATGTAATCTGGAAGAGGGAGTGAGAAAAATTATCTTGGATAACATAGGTCCAAAATCGAAGTCGCCTGTGCGCCTCAGGCATCAGGCGAGCTAACCATTATACGGCGACCATATTTAGAATTTAAAAAAGTATGTGACTGAAAAAAACCCGAGATCTTATATAAAAAAACGAATATAAGACTAGGACTAGAAAGGGAAGAAAAATGCTAGTCTTAGCTTAAGATCGCATCATTCCTATATCTCATGTGAATGACTGAAAAAAAAGTGAAGTGAAAGATTCCCTAAGTATCCGATAATTCATATATAAATAAATAAGCTGAATAAAACACAAGCGAGGAGAGGCGATTTCATTAATCCATTCCTCTTTATTTGTTTTTATTCAGAAAACAGTGTGTATAGATATCTACAACGCTGATACGAGAAAGAGAGAGAGAGGGAAAGGCATAAAAAAGTCAATAAAATATTGTGACAAAATATCGCTTTATTTTCCAACATGATTGTGCCCGACTATCTGAATAGGAAGTCTGAAGTGAAGGGAAATGCGATTGCTTCCTCTATTGCTGGACATAAATAAAAAAAAAAAGGTTTTAATCAATAGCTTTGTAATTTCCTTCGGTGCTTCAAAACACACAGGCGTCCGGCGAAAAAACCGCAAAAGCCGAACCCAGAACTCTGAGATCTACACGTAGTTGAAAAGAAATGCCAGGCCCTTTTGAACGAACCGTTTTATTAAAAATTAAACAAAGAGAGAGAGAAAGAGAGAAGTATAAATATTGGAAGAACCGACGCGAGTTGCTTCCCATCAAATAAATAATTATCATTCTTAAGAATTACGATAAATGAAATGCACTTTTTTTCTCAGAATATATTTATCAACTAAACATTGTAATTTATATCATCCGTTAAGTGGTTAATTTCCCTCCAAGTATTTTATGTTCTCTAATCACGATGGATCTTATCATAAACACGTAAATTCCCAATATATCAATATAACAAAAAATAAATGAGACCTATGGTATCATAGGTATTTTAAATATTTAAATTCAGTAAATGGAGATACGGAACTAAAAATTGATGGTGATGCCTTAGTCTTCTTAGTCATATTCTCGACATATAGTGACGATGGACCGCCTCGGTGACCAGGCCCCTCCAAAGATCTCATTAGACTTCCATCTCTAAGGGGCATTCCTTTTCTTCTTTTTCCAGTATGATCACTATGTGCTTTAGTATAACATCATATGTTAATAAATTTATTTACTTATTTACAAATTATAAAGTTCAGAATTTTTTTCGAAATAGCCAAAAGTCAATATTTTTCATATCTTTTTAAATCTATTTTTTTAGGTCATGTGCATATGAATGAGAGCCTAGACACCTAACAATTAATTAGAAGTCAAGGAGGTCAAAAAGACAAAGCTGGTCGAAGGTCTTCAATGACGCCACAATTTTCAAATTTCAAATTAGGCTACTTAGATATGTATTTTTTAATGGGCGCATTTTTCTGAATTTTTAATTTATCCAGCGACTCAGGATTTAGTTCCCAACATTTCTAAATCCGTTTGATTTATATCTAAGAACGAACACGAAGAATATAATGAGTATAATAAACAAAAATTTTCAAAAAATGTCCAAACTTTTTTTTTCCTAGGAGTGGTCGTTCATGTGATGGCCTCAGCAATTTCATACTTCTATCTTATTTAATTTTTTATATTCTATTTATAAGAACATTTTTATTAAACTGGTCCATGTCCTGAATATTGTCCTTTGCTTTGTTAAAATTTAGATCCATTTTTTTTATTAAGTAAAAATTAATACCTTCATTTAAAATTTCGCAACATAAAAACAGACGACAAACCTTTACTAATATAGCACTTTAAAAATAAAAAAGATCCTCTTTGGAAATATATAATATGGAATACTTTTTTATTTATTTCCAAATGAATGAACTTAAAGAAGAGAGAACATTTCTCATCAGTGTGGTGAATAAACAACTTTTAAGGGCCTTGACGATACAAGCACTCAGCAAAAATCATGGATTCAACTTGGGAGAAGAGAGACAAGACTGTTATGTTTTGAAAGGGACGTCAACAAGAGCAAGTTCAAAAGAAACATGTACAATACAAATGAACCTAGAAGATGAACTCTCGGCATCTTTGACCCCATGTGCAAAAAAAGCCAACAAGCTACTTAATAATTTATTATGGAGAAAATGGGAGAGGGGAGGACAAAAACAAAATTTTTTGATCCGTATTAGCAAGGGCAGGTCAAAAAATAAAAGGGTTTTCAATAACTTGATAGAGAAATAAAATATTTCTGGTAATTTTTCATCGTATCGGAAACCCACTATGAAATGGATCAAATATTTTGGAGTTAATAAATGTAGAAAAATTCACTAATTTTTTTCCTTTCATATTCAACTCTCCCCTTTTACTTAATTTTGGTAAGTCCAGGCGAGGAGAGGGAATCACCCCTCATCCCCCCTTGTTTTTTAGAAAATAATTATCAACTTGTTTTTGCAAATTATCGTAACTAGAATATGATAAATGGAGTCCATAGGATTTTTCATTTATTTTCATTCAAGGCTCAAATTTGGCCTCATTTTTCTCTCTTACGGGTGTAATGTTCAAATTGTAATGACGCTCGCCCGGAAACTGAGCAGCTCAAATTTTAATTACAGCTAGGAATTATTGTAATATAAACCAAATTTACATACTTTTTTTACAACTTATTATTTTATTCTTGATTCCAGCCTCGTCTCATCATCAGCCTGTGTATTCACCTGAAGTTTCATATCGAATTCAAGACCGAAGAAATTTTGAAACGATAAGTTTGTTTTTATAAATATTTCAAAGCCGGAGAGAGAGAGATTAGTTTCATATTATTAAATTTCAGACGAAAAGCAAAGGACTCCACTTCAAAATTATTGTAAAATTGCGTTTTTTATAATCGTTTATTATGCTCTTAGGAACTCTTAAAATTTTCTAGGTGCCCTTGGATAAAAAAAATATGAGGCACTTAGTTTCAATGGCAATCCCAAGGGGTCTTTTCCCCAAACTATTGAAACAAATTTTTTACTTATTTAAATATAAATAAAAAAAAATTAATTCAAGAAATTTGAAATTTGTCGTCTTTTTAGGCCATTTTCCTTTCCCAAGAGGGAGAGAGAAGTAGTGTCTCACATTTTAAAGTACTGACCCACTTATTGGTAAATCCTATATGTCCCCTGTCATAACACAGAATTAATCTGACACCGGTTATTAAATAAATTATATTTTCACAATGAGATAGTGCTGTCCGTAAATCAGAGATATGTGCAAAGTGAGGAAGTCAGCCAGTAGGTATCCTCTATCGAAATAAAACTCCCAAAATGTGAAAGCAGAAATGTGAAGCATTTTGGGTTGACTTCCTCCCTTTTTACATATCCCCAAATTATATTTTCGTTTTAAATATAAAAAACCAGAGTTATTAATGATAACCACTGAGTAAATTTCAATTCCAAAATCTCAGATTGTTGGTCCAATTTTTTTTGCCAATTCTCCCCGACACTGCATTTCTAAAATCGAATAATTAATAATAAATTAAAAAATATTTATTTGAATTTTCAATCTTATTTTTTTTATATTAATTTCTCTATCACTTGATCTTTTAAGAGATCCCGATAATTTTAGCCCAGCTACTCCACTAGGAACTCCTCTTCACAATTTATACTTACTGCTTGCGCCGGAATCATCTCTTTAAAGCAGTAATTTCGCCCCGTTCCCAATTTCTATGTTATAGGCCTACATTTTAAAATGATATTAAATGAAATAAGGAAACGTTTAAACATTATCATAAATAATTATGATATAATTAATTATTAAAACCTGCCTAGCATAAAAATATGGAACGCTCCTTTCGCAAACGATGCCAAGTGCTCCTGAGGTTTAAGTATTTGCGTTAAGCACGAATTCTTTCAAATGACAAAAGAGAAGAACCTGGTACAAGTTGTTTGAATTTGCTTTAATTATTTATATAGTTTTCAAAATCTTAATTAATTTCTTCTTTGAGTTATACTCGTTTTATTTCATATACAAATTAATCTTGATGTAGCGAGAAGTTTTTTTTAATCTCAGGGAACGTTTCGAACTGTGGATAAGGTCATCTTCTGAATCTATATTTATTTTAAACAGGTGAATGTAATTTTGCACGCATCTTAATTTTTATTAGATTGATGTTGCCATTCTATTTAAGCTAATACATGTGGAAAAAGGGATGTTGCTTTCCCATGTTTACAAAAAATTTTTTCTCATTTTTTTTCCAATTTTCCTTTTTTTTAGAAGAATTTATTCTGTGTCATCAAATGAAATGGCTCTTCTATAGTCAGTCACTGATGAATGTCATCTGATGATTTCAACGACATTCCTTACTAGATCTCTTCGACAGTGGTGTTTTTATAATGAGAACTCAGTAGAATTCATAGAAAAATTTCGAACTATATGAAAAAAATGGTGAATATTATTTTATTCATAAAATAATATTGTAATCAAAAAATTAAAATAAATTTCGAATAAAATATGATTTCTCTAATAATAAATAAATAAACTTTCCCATTGTTACTTTTTAATATTCCTATAATTTTTTCCATTTAAAATCCATCTATTTATGATTTTTATAACCCATTTACAAAATAAAAAAGTTTTTTTTCACTCATATATCATTTAAATATGAAAAAAAACTCTTTGGAAATGCTCTTGGTATTTATTTATTTTTATTTTACAATTTACTTTGACTTCTAGACCAGCACTGGTTAGTGCCTTGGTGAGTCCTTTCATTCATAAATTTTGAATTACTATGTCCCTATAATGAAATATTTTTAAATAGGCTAGCAAACTAATTATAAATTCAAAAACTATGTTAGAGGGAATTTTCTTCGTCCTTTAAATCTCTAAATTTGGTTAATCGATATCGTAAGCAGTTGTAAGTCTTCTTCATTTGCCTGGGTCATCTCTCTCTTTCCAATGTCGAGATTTATTTATTTACATATTCTTTACCCTTTATGTATTAAAGATAAAATGTTATCAGAGTACTTTTTGGGTTTTCATGAATTTTTCAGCGGGGTTTATGTAGACGTATCTCTTCGAGCGGTAGTGACTAGAATTAAGAGGGATCGAAAAAAATTTATTGATAATTTTTTCCTCTCAATTGCAAACACAAGATTCATTGGGTTCTCGTATTTTTTTTTTCAATAAAAAATAAAATTAATCTTTTACCATATTAAATTTGTTTAAAAGGATTTGGAAACCGAGTTAGATGATAAAATATCAGAAATATATCATAAATTGTTTTTCTTATTTAAACTAACTTATTATTTGTTTTTATGTTCTTTAGAAATTTTACTCAATCGCATTTAAAGTTTATTTTGCGACAATTGTGTGTTGTGACCAATATTATGTATTGAATGAAGATCTCAAAAGCATGTGATAAGAAAAATAAATAATTATTTTTTGGTTTCGAGTTTTCAATTTGTTGCATTAAAAAAAATAAAAGTTATTTATTGACAGATATTTATTCATGTTTACATTTTTTAATAATAGTAATAGAATTCTTATTTACTTTCAAACATATAATATTTATACGGCCCTCGAACATCATCATTAACGAACAAATGACATTTTAATAATTACGAATACAAGCGCGACCTAAATAGATATTTGCATGTCTCTTTTGCAAATATCGATGTTTACTATATATTGATGCCATGATCAAAATCGAATTTAGGAGTAGGCTACATTTAAGGTGAAATGATCATTTAAAATTATATACCCAGCTATTTATTATTGGAAGGTTTTGTATAAATACGTGGGCGTATGTCATTGTATAAATCCATAAGAATGGAATATTTTAGACCACATTTTACTAAATTTAAAACGGAAAGAGTATAGTGAATTTTGGTCAAAATATTTGTGATAATTACAGTAAATAATAGACACCCGGCTTATCAGATCAGACAAGCTTCTTCGGTAGCTTCCTCTAAAATAAAGGCGTCTCTTATTTAATATCATTAGGAATAACTAAAATCTAAGAGTAAACAGACAGGTGATTATAAATGGGTGATATTTCACAATTATTAACAATTATTTAAGTAACTTTAACTTTATGTAACTCTCCAAATCTTCAGCATATTACGATGTTAGTTATCTGAAGTTATTGAAAAAAGGATCAAAAGGATATTCTTACGGATTGAGAGAGTAGTTCGTATTTGGTTGCAAAACGTAATTGACCAATGCACTAACATTATTCGATCAATTGCTCCAGAGCTACTTTAGAGAAGGCCACGCATGCGCGTTGTTAAATCTCCCTAGAAATTAATAAACTGAGCAAGAATGGTCCACTCTTCTTAATCGAAAAAAGAATTCGTGAGTTGGTCATTTAGATTGACTACCATCCAGCAAGCAAAAGCGAACGAATTTATGCACACCATAGTAAAAATCATTAAAATGCATGGTCGGTTCTGTTCTTCAAAAATCCCTTTTTGAGAAGATTTTCTTAATACTTTCAAATAATCCAGCATTTAAATTACCTTCTTCATAAATTGCCATTTTTCAAAAGTTATCATTTATTTATTACTAATTATACTTCTCATTAATGAGAATTTTTTTATAAATGGGCGTTTCCTTTTACATTATTATAAATTTTGGTTGTAACCAACTACACCATAGAAAATTTATAAATAATAGTTTTTAAAGGATAGAATTTTATAGTTTGAGGATGAAAAGAGTCCAGCAGCCTTTGTTGTAACAAAAAAGATTTTTATTCCACCCTTAAAAGTACAACAACGTTTTGGCATCTAATTGTGTCTTCTTCAGTTCTCTCAGGCATAATTATTTGTAAATGATTCCTAACCATTAGACGTTGTCCTTTTAAGAGTAGAATAAAAATCATTTTTATTATAACGAAGACTACTGCACTCTTTTTCTCAAAGTAGAAAATTTAAAAATATATTTTTAAACAATTTTTTTCCTAAATAAGACCCCTCATACAAATTTTTTTTGAAGATTTCTACTTGCTTTTAGATCTCAATATAGTAGATATAATATCACAATTCAATTAAATATATTCAATACAATATATGTGTACATGCTCTTTAGGCTTTAACAGATGACGCCTTTCATGGCCAAACTCTAAGTTATTTTAATTGAGTTCGACAAAATTTGTAATGCTTCTATCTGTGACATTTAATTGGTCTATTTGTATTTAAAACTCTAAAACTACAAACAACGAATAAAATACCTAAACTACAAAATGAAATAAATTTTTATTAAACTATTATTATTTAAGACTTCATTAAAAGGACGAAATTATTATATATGTATAATATATTGGATTATATACTGCCTCCGTTCTCGAAAATCCAGAGAAGTACGGGGCAAGTCACTGGCGGTGCATATAAAGGGGAAGACAGAAAAAGCTTCTTTTTAATTGTCCTGAAACCGTTTTTGAGTGGGAAAAGGTTTTTTGACTTAGCTGGGATCGCCTATACTACGAATGGCTGGGTTGGAGGGGCGTTCAAAATGCTAACAAATTTTATCTGCACACTTACTAGTGCGGAGTTTGATTTCTCCCATGTATTATTTGCTCAGGAAAGACTTTGCCTTTAGGAAAATACACTAAAAATTGTCCTATTTCTTTTAATCTTTTTCATTATGAAAAAAAGAAAACTTGGGAATTATAATTATTATTATTCCCAAGTTTTCTTTTGATCCATCTTGTAGCTCTTCAACTTTCCTTAAACATAGATTAAAAATCCAGAATTACAAGCAAGACAAAGGGAAACAAGAGGGAATTATTTATTTGAGTGCTAGCGACATTAAACAACTGAGTTGGTCGAGCAAAAAATGTCAGCTGCTAATTAAGACGACTAAATAGGGCCATCTCTTGTTACAATGAATTACACTATTATATTGCTTCATAAATGGACTCCGGACATTTGCACTGATGATTAAATTAATTTTAAAATTAAAATAAACATTTTCTACTAACAACTAATATTATATTATAAAATTATTTGTATAAATTTAAATTTAAAATTTCTATTATTATTTATATTCATTATATATAAATTGTTTCTATGTATATTTAGGCCTATATTAAAAATAAATTATGTTTCCACTCAACTTCCACTTATCGAAATTTTTATTATTTCATTATTAAATTGAAAAAGAAACAACAACGTTATTTCGTGGTTATTTAGCTTTAGACTCAGACGTCCCATAAGTGTTCTTGAACAAATACCTCGCATTAATTGAAGTTGCTTGAAATTTCTTTGTATTTAAAAAGCAGTGAAATTTTTTAAGACAAAATTAAACTTTAATTTTTGAAAATTTATATCAAGAAAAATTTTTCGAATTTTTGGACTAAAGGCAATATATCTAAACCTTCGGTAAGTAAAAGTAAAAATTTACTTTTAACTACGCAATAATCTCTTGTTATTTAAAAAGAAAAAGGTGCAATTAGTCGATTATTTAGGAATTCTTTGGGTGAGTGCAAGTGATTAAAATGCACACGCGACCATTTCGGCCAATGACAATTGATTTGAGCTAATTGGCAGAAGTAACCGAGGCTTTCGTCAGTTTATTGAGCCATCGGCCGGGGAGCCCCCCGCCGTGTGGTGACCACATCAGCTCCACACAACTCCCGCCCGGCCGTTTTATCTCGTTCGAAAGCGACCAATTAACGTCGATTAATTAAAAAGAGGTGGATGCTAATTAGGCTAACTTGAAACGGTGCGGCAACAGCGAGCGGACGGAAGGACTGCGACCGCAGCGTTGATTGGGGGCTCCGGGGCATGGACCCCGGGCGAGATCACAAAATAAAAAGTACCACCCGGTTAAAAGGTTGTTAACTTGCCAAAAGAGATTTTAATGGATTTCAGACAACAACACATTTGTACTAATATTAAATAGAAACAAAATATAAAAAAAAATAGTAACCGAGGAGGCAAATTAAATACTATTTTGAATTTTCACTTTTCCTTATCAAAGAGGAATAGAAGAACCATGGGCTGTATAAATTCATTCGATTTTGCTTGCTGTAAGGTAGGCAACCGAAAGGACCAACTCACTAATGGCTGTTTCGCTTAATTGCTCTAGAGCCCCACTAAAGGAGACTTTCGACACTGAACCTTAGGCTAGTTATTGAAAGCCCTTTCACTTAAAATTCTCTTCTTTTAATTAATTTAATAGAATTTACTATGAATATATTTTTAAACACTAAATTGAGTTTTTTATCTTATAATTTCATATTTTTCGATTTCCTTTGGGACATCTTTTAATAAATTTTAATTCATTAACATATCTTGACTGACTTGATAATAACATTTACTTAGAAATAAATTCCTTAATATTCCTTTATCCAATCCAAAATCAACAGACAGCCCTAATAGAGAATTCGGAATTGTTTTGCCTAAAAATAATCTTGGCATAAAATATATCCTAAGTCGGGAGCATTTTTATAGTCCCTTAAGAACCATAAACAGGAGAGATTATACTACATATCCACTGGGATTTCTCCTTATTATAATTTAAATTGAAAAATCATAATGTTAAAAAATGTTTATAGGACATTATGATTTAATTATTATAAATATTTACATTTTACTGTAATTAGGTTCTTCAAATAAGAAGAGGCTGAAGTTGTGGGTTCGAATCCCCCGAGGAATCAATTTTTAAACTTTTCTTTCTCCTAATCTTCTTTTTTTGTATTTTAAATAAAATTAATCTCGATGCCACAGCTGAAAGATAATGATTTGTGTTTTTGAAAAAAAAACTTACAAATTAGTCAATTCTGCTAAATTCCACAGCACTGCGTTGGCAGTTAGGAGCGAGCTTGCAAGGAGCGAAAATTAAGTTTCAAATTTTATAAAATTTATATTTAAGGTTTTTCATATAATAAAATTTTGAAGAGTTTAAAGGCCTGCACCTGTGGCATATACAATTAAAATGATATTGTAATTACCGCTCCCATTTTCTATTGAATATTTTGGGAATTCATTCAAGTTGCCGGTCCTTGATTAAACTATATAGTTTGGCAAATTTGAACGCCATATTCTAAGAAGTTAAATTTAACAAAACAGAAAGAATTGTGTGATAATTGACATTTTTTTAATTTGCCTCTCATAGGCCAGTGTACATGTCCATAGGATTATGGAGCAAGCTGATAACTTTCGAACCTAATAATGCCTAAATTGCCCACCTCTGTAAGATACATTTTAACCGCATATAATTTAAAATCAGAGGACAATGACATTGGCAATTCTTGTTATCGTGCCACAGATTTTATCATATCTAAAACTTCACTCTTTGGTGAGGAACTTTTTATTTGAGCTTTTTTATCGTTTTTCCCTTCCTTTTTCCTTCCCTCCACCCTATTTTGTGCATATCACGACATCCCACTCCAAGGGTAATTTATTTATTCATTGATTTAGACAAAAAGTCAATAAAATTTTGAATTAATTGTATTTTATTTGACTATAAATAATTATTTAAGTTGTTCTATTATTATATAGAGGTCAATAATCGTTTCACACCTTTTATATTCTTAACAACTCAGGTGTTATTTTATTTTCTTTTTTTAGAAGTATTTTATTATTTTATGACAAATGGTTGTAAATTTTTTCTCGGCAATTCGGTTGCACTTGTGTAGCTATGCCTGTGTTTATAGGGTATTAATTGAGGTCAATGTTATCCCTCTGCTGTTATTTTCAAAAAATAAAAAATAAAAAGAAAAATTATAATTTATAATTGTGACGTCTCTTTACCCTTCTTGTTCAATTAATTTTACTATTAATTAACTACTTCTCCTGAAAGAGTCATCAATGAGATTTTGATATTTTTTAAGTAGAGCTTAGACATCTTTTTTCCAGGATTGAAAAAATCCATTGCTCTAATTTGCTCAGCTAATCCGTTTCTCATTATACGAAATAAAAAAATACTATTATTATTTACTCTCTTTCCATTTTGAAATATAGAGTATGCAAAATTGTATAGAAATTGATATGCATCTATTTACTCTTCTTTTCTCCTCAAAATAAAAAAATAGCCCCCTCCCCTCCCTTCATTGAATAAAATTTAGATTATTTCCAAATCTTTGCTCTTGATTATTGATTAATTATTATTCTTATTATGATTGCAGCACAATTATATTAATTTGTTTCTTTTTATTAATTCAATAAAACTGACCAATTATTTTGTTAAAATATAAAACTTAATTAAACTTATTTTGTGTAAAAAATTTAAATTAAATTTACTTTTTAAATTAAAATTGCCAGTGAAAAATTGTATATGACCTTGATCATTATTACTTTTTATCTATAGGTTTTTGACCTTTTAATATTTATATTGTTTTTGAGAAAATTTTTATCGCACATAAACATATTTATTTAGTTATTTTTTTCCTAAAATATTTATAATCAATTTCATTTCTATTATTGAACATTTTAATTTTTTCCAAAGCGCGCAGCTACATTAAAGCCTGAATATTTGAAAATTTTATTTATTTTTAATGTTTTATTATTTTGATATTGAGAGGAAAAAAATCCTCTCCTATAATATCTTCTTTTATTTTCATTTGCTATTTATATATTATAGATTTTATTTTATTAAATACCCTTTTAACTTGATTTTTTTATTTTTTCCCGTAAAAGTTTAGTTTTTTTAATCAAGCCCCTTAATCCATAGAGGTCCAAGCAATATCGACACAGGTTTTTAGCGGACGTGCAAATTAACTCCGAAATACGAAATGGTCTATTAAATGAATAATTTCAAAAAAAAAAAAATTGTCATTTATAAGTGGGCGGGCAAGTGCCCCTTCTTAAATAATACCTCTTTGACAGATTTTAATTAAAAATATTTTCTTTTCTTTTTATATATATATTTTATGGAAGCATAAGGTCCGATTGACCAGTGGTCACATGCACCCAAGAAGAACAGGGTAAGAGAGAGTGGGGGCTTTAAAAGGTGCTTATTGAGGTTGGATTTGAAGGATTAGAGATTGTAAGTTTTAAAGATTCTAAGATAGTAGCAGCGAGGTTTTTCCACACACAGGAGGTCAAGGGGATAAAGGGAGACTGGAATTGACTAGTTCCACTAGTCGCGAGTTTAACGACATGGGGATGTTGGGGCGATGAGTCCTTGACAAAAGTCGCTTTTGTAGGAATGATGGATTTTATTTCGGTAGAACATCAATATATATAAAATATTCAGTCTAGTAACATATTAAGGAGAGAAATGGTTAGGTTAAGGTGGTTGTCGTCCTCCATTGGGGAGGCCACTTAGGCCAGTAATGGTCCATTGTAATACCATTTGGGCTTCTGGGGGTGAGATTATCTCCCACTTTCCTACCCCAGGAGGAGACTTCTGACAGAGTTGGAAATAATTGCGGCAAGCCGGACTCGAACCCAAGTTATTTTCATACTCTAGATTCGTATTCCGTAGCTAATCCGTCTTAGCCACTGCCTCCTTAAGGAGAGAATAACAATAAATAAATATGTGCTAAAATATTCAAAACCATATATAAAAAATCTGGTGTGACTAAACACACATCACACAACTTTCTTTTACCTAGGTTAAGGAAAACTGAGTGATGTCCTGTCACACTAAATTTTTTGCATTGGGCCCCCTAGGTTACAGTTCACTTTAGGGCCAACATGAATTTATTTTGTTTATTAAATGAGATTTTTATATGACTCTTACTTTTGTTTGTTTTCCAAAAGATGACTGGCCAACCAGCATGCACAAGCGAGGTGCGCGAGGCCCATTATGTGAAAGCTTTTAAAGGAGCCTTTAAATTGAGCGTCACACACTATTTGGAGGTGGAATATGATTAACACACATTGAATAATAGAGGTTTGTTTTGAAAAAGCTAGTGGTTTTTTCAAAACGCCCCAATATATCGTTTAGAAAATACGAGATGATTGTTTTGACTGGGCATGTTTGGTGCCTCCTGGACTTGAACCAAGGACTATTCACTTTTGCGGCGGATATGCTACCGTTACAAGACCCAGTGAAAACAACATCTCTCGGTTGCCAACATATTAATATAAGAGATAAATTGAAATTTATCTAGTATATCCAGCGCCGAAGTGGTTCAAGTCCGGGAGGTACCAAGGCCAGTCAAAATATTTATCTAATACTTTCTAAATGATTAATACACATAATTAAAGATTATCTAATTTATTATATGTATATCTAATTTAATCAAAATTGTTAGAATGGCTTAAGATCTACAAAACAAATATCTAAAAATCAGTAAAGTGAACACCAAACAAGTTTAAGTAAAGTACTAGTCTGGCCAATTTTATTCAAAAGCTTCGAGGTCCGAACGACAAGGGTACCTAGATTGAGAAACCTTGTTCACACACACACACACACACACACACACCCAGACCATTTTGCGAGATCCATTTTTAAACTCTGGGTACCTCAAAATGTGTATTTTCGTTGAAATCTCGACTTCGATTTGTTTGCGATTGCAATACCTTAACACTTTCTAATTTTTTATTCTATTTTATTTCCTCAAGAGGAAGAGAAAATGCCGTATTGCCTTAAGCCTTGACCGTCCGTTCGCCAGAAGAGTGAGCTAAAAGAAAGGAAGATATTTTTTTTATTAATGCTTCACTCAAAAGCTTATTTCTCAGGATTGGTCTACTCCTTGGGACAATGTGTAGTCAAGGCAGGTTCCACCTAGATATTATATGGAGCAGATTAATTTTAATTAAAATTAATATATCAAAAAGAGTGGCGAAAGGAAGAACAACACATCATAAATATTTAAATTGGCTTTTAAATATTTGTGTCCCTTTGATTTAAAAAACTACCGGCCAACTTCATTGGAAGTGAAGAAAGCGAAGAAAGGCGAGTGGCCAGTAGACAATTCAGGAGATAGAGGAGGTAGTTGTAATATAATTAAAATTATATTATTATATTTTAGAAATGAAATAGTTTCTTAAGCTTTCAAAAATAATCTAAAACTGACTTAAAATTAGACCGACGTTATGCAACAAAGATCAAAGCCAGCAATCGAACGAAAACTTTTACCATTACTCATGTTTCATTTTCAAATAGAGACAAGATATTATAATTTATATGGATTTAATAATGTTAATGACAAAAAAGTTTAATGCTATATCAGTGATATTTTTTTTATTCCTAGAATAATAAGAATTCTTCCATATCTCTTTTTATAACTTTGTGATAATTTTATGAAAAAAATTTTCTTTTGATGTATTATGATTCCGAATTTTTGGAAAGATCCAAAAGAGATAGAATATTTATTGAAACTTGTTCTTTGATTTTTGTATACTGAGAAAAAGCTAAATACATAAAAGAGAGAGATAAACATGCAGGTGCTTTTCATTATATGTTTTTTTAATACTCAAATATCAATTCTAAGGTGAATAAATAAAAAGGCTTTTAATAATTTCACTGTTGTAAATTGATGATAGGGTTTTAATAATAGCAACCTTTGCCCTTCCCTGGAGCTAGCCTACTTATGAAGAAGTATAATCTTATATAAATTTTTAATTATTAATTTTATAATTTCTTCTCTGAGATTTGAGAACATTTTTGAAACTAAAGATATATTACTTTTAGAAGAAATAATAAAAGTAAAATTCAAAATGGAAAAGGGTTCAAAGAGACCATCACCATCCAAAATATTAAAAATTATTAGATTAATAAATATATTCCGATTGTTCTATTTTATACATTTATTAATACGCCTGTACCCTGCCAGAGTTGCTTGTCTGCTGACCAGAAGCCTATTTTTAGTCAATCGACAATAATTCCATATTTAAAATATTTAATTCTAAATAGTTCTAGGGTTTACATTTAAAAATCTGGTGTGACCAAACGCTTATCACACAACTCTCTTTTATCTAAGGAAAGGAAAGCTGAATGATGTACTGTCCCAAAAAACTAATCAGTAAACTACTAGTAATCGCTGGCCGATTTTATTCAAGAGACGACACACATACTCATCTCAAAACATATATTTCCGCTGAAATCTAGACATCGATTTTTTTTGAGGTTGCAATATTTACATATATCACATATATATATAAGAAAAAATAAAAATTGAAACTCCTTAATGAATGTGCTAGAGATTATACAATTATTATGTATTCCGTCCTTCATCATCACAGTACACTACTAAAATATCCCCTTAATCACCTTTGTAATTTATTTTACCATATGGGTGAATAAATGAAAATAATATTAATTATAAAGAATAATTAAGAATTTTTTAAAGAATAAGATATTACTATTCTAAGATATTATTACTCATTTATAATAATTATAATAATTATGTTCCTTACAGGGTGTTACGCTGCTTTAGGCACTACTAGGAGAGTGGTAAGGAAACTCTTTATTCATCGACTCTACAACTATTTCAACTACAGACTACACATGTGCATTCATATAAAGCTAATGAGTGAGTCAAGTAACCAATGAGTCGTTCAAGTAACCAATAGAGTAAGAAATACATATTTTTATTTTAACATTGCACCAATTTACTTAATATTTGCCCTGTTTCACACCAGATTTTTATTAGATGCCCTATACATTTGGATCTATTATCACATGAAAATCACATTTTATTTAAAATTAGATTTTATATTAATATAATTCTTAAATGAGGGACATAGTGGCATATTAGTACTAAATATATATACATGAATGTTTTCTTTTAAAGTGTATTTGATAAGCGAGGTCCTCCGAGTTGGGCTTCTTTTCGGGGCTGCCTAAGGGCCACCAAAGTCCATTAAGGCGCCCACAATTGAATATGAAGGAAAAAGTTTGCCGCTGCGAGCCTTTTCGAAATATAACACGATTTTTATCTTAAAGTAGAAACGATTTGCTTCCAACACTCGGTTCGACTACAATCCATTCCCTCTGAGCTCTCGCCCCTCCTCTCCAACTCCTTGGTAGCTTTCTTCTGGAAGGGCCAAATTTTGCTAATACTTATAAAATGGAACGTTGAAGGGAAAAATATTTAAATAGTAGGAAGGCTGGGATTTCAAATCCTCAATCGTTTTCTTTTAATTCATTCATTTCTATATATTATCAAGCACAAAATTAACTGGTTAACTGCACTCCCTTCTGCTAAGCTTATTTAATAATCCCCTAAATTTCTTTTCGTGCGTTTTCTATTAATAGATAATATTTATTAAATGTTTATGTTAAGGAGACAATGAAATGAAGAGTTCTACATTCAGAAGCTCTTTGGAGTTTTATTTTGATTGATTTTTTTTTAGATTTTTTAAAAAATATTTTATTAAATGAGAAAAAAATTATAAATAAAATTTATGAAAATTACTACAATTCATAAAATAAATTACTTAAATTTTGCGAAATAGTGAAAACTCAAAAATACTCAAATAATGTACTCTTGATTATCTAATTTTATTTGCTCACTTATGTGAGGATGCAGGACACATTTGTTTATGTTCGTTAATATATAATATTACTCCCTTTTAAATATCTAAAGATGGGAAATTAATTCATAAAAATCATACATTTACTTTTCATAAATAAAACTCCCTTGAATAAATTAATTGTATTAATTAAACTTTTGCAATTCTCTTGGAACAGTTTTAGATCGGAGAGTAAAAAAATTCACTTAATGAAATATTTAAAGTTGAAAAAAATAATAAAAAAAGGATTATTAGATTTTTTTATAATAATGCCACTTTATTAATATACAAGTAAAAGAGATGAAGTAAATCTCTTTTTATTTTATTTATTTTTTTACTAGAGTTATTTTAGATAAATCAGTGTTTCTCATCCAAGAGGTAGACGGACCCGTGGGACTTCTTCAAACATTTACAACGAAATTTATTTTTTATTTTCCTCTTTAAATTGACGTTTTTTCTTTTTTTTTTTCAATTTCCTTAAAATAATAATAATAATATTTCATTTTTAAATAAAAAATTTTGAACAATAGAACATAATCTTGAAAATATTTAGTTTAGAACTTCATATATTACTAGGCGACTCCTAAACGACGAAATTATTGTAATCACACGTAATTTGATGAAATTTGATGATTGAATAAGAATTTTGCACTTTATAATAATAAAAATTTTACATCTTAAGGCGAGATATCTCATAATGATATTATGATTATTAGTGGACCCTGAGGATGGTCTCTCTCAAGATCCAAACGTCGCCTCAATAAATATTTTCTAAAGAAATAATATTTATTGCCATCATCAAATCATCCAAAATATATATTTAAGATTTTTTATTTATTTACTAAATTACCTCAACTTTTGGTTCCTCTTACCAAACCAGAACTATATGTTTCTATCTCCTTTTGTTTATGTTAAAGCCTAGGAGTTGCATTTTTCGAGACATTCATTTCTCAAATTTATCTCCCATATATGAGGAAAGCTGTAGTACTAAGATAAAATAAAAAATTCAAATGGGAAAAACTAATTGTGGAAGGCATATACACCAAATTTGCTTTGAGCTTAAAATTTTCATGGTTGGACTAAACTTGATTAATTTTTCCCTCTAGCTCCCCAAAGAGTTGAATTTATAAATTTTAAAATATGATATATAGCTAAATTTATTCTTTATTCTTGAAATACGAAATGATAAATTTAGTATTTATCATGTTTTTTGAGTTTTCTTTTTTATAAATTTAAACTTTTTAAATAACATGTTAGAACGCATTTAGGGGGATTGAGAATTATTGTTTTCAATAGAATGAAGGTACCCCGATAGTTTGACAGGCCAAGAGCGCCAATGGGTTAGAAAGAGCATGAGAGCGAGCTCTCCTTCCTCCTTTGTCTCTTGTCTCACTTACACTCGAGGCGGGCAAAACCGTTCCTTTTGAAGAAAGGCTCGTTCACTGAAAGGACCCGTTCTTCGTTTCCTTTATATACATAGAATAATTATAATTTTCATCTATACAATATCAAAAGTTTTTTATCCACAATTTTTCTGTTTAATTTTTTTTTTTTAGTCTTTTTGTCACTTTAGGCTATATAGACTTTAAACGATCCACATATATATTTATTACGATACATTTTATCCAGGAATATTTATTTGTACAAAATATTTAATTTTTAATTTTAAATTACTACCGATGATTTCATCATTGAATCTCATTCGGATAAAGACCAAAAGGGTAATTCGAAGCTGAAAGAAAAAAAAATGTATATAGCTTAAATATATACGTAATAGAAAATAGAAAAAAAAGGTCAAACAAATAAAAAATATTGTTACAATTATTCTGAATCCCCTCTCGGATTATTTAATCTCTCTTGTCCTATTCTGTCATTTTAAAATTAATTTTCTTTGTTACAGATGAAAAATAATAGACTCTGGAGCGAACACAACTACCCTTGTAACATCTTTGAGTTTTAATCTGGCAGCTCAGACGGTTAAAAATATTAATATATACAGTAAATAATTTATATATAGTATATATAAGTATAAAGGGAGGATGTCTTTCTCTTTTTAGGGCTGAAATTTTGACATAAGGATGTCCAACACTCAGGACGAACATGTGACTTTGACGAGGAACAATTTGATCCAACGATCCTTGTCAATCACCTAGAGGCTGGCTGACTAATCTGATAGGCTAAGGCCATTCAGAAATCCCTCGACATCTTCAGCTTAAAATAAGGGACCCAAATTTTTTAAACAAAAATGAGGAGAAAAATTGTATAATTTGAGTATATATAAAAAGAACTATTTTTTAGATACATATAGATTTAGGATTTTGCAGTCTAACTTTGCGTTTATATAATTATTGGAGCATATTATCCATTATTTTGGAGATTATTAAAGAACACTAAGAATTCTATATTTTTATAAATTTTATTCTAAAAAAACAAATACCAAAAGCAAAAAGTTCCTGTAAAGATTACTAATGAGAAATTCAATTTTAAAGCTTTATTCTCATTTAGTGATGTATAATTAAGAAGAATACAAAGCAGGAGCAGTCAATAAAGTCTGAATTCAGAGACTTTTCAGGTCTTCTTTAATGTTCCTCTATAGACATTAATCCTTTATCATTCTCAAACTGAACACTGTATACAATGTCTTATGTATTGTGTTATTTCATTAAGAACTAACTCTGGACACATACTAATGAATCATTGATGACGATGGGACATTGAAGATGGGGGCCTTATTATTTAAAATAAAAATCAGGAATAGATTACTTTTCCTTACGTTACTCTTCCCTTTTTCAGAATAAAAGTTGTTAGATTAAATGAAAGCTTCCTTGCTTTCGTCAATGGGCCGAAAAAATAGTCCTTTTTTATATATCTAAAATTAGCTTGTTGTCACTAGTGCTTCTTTCGTCGCCGACATCAATCGTTTTTTTCGTTGATGACAAGAAAAGATTTCTCTATGTCAATAAAGGAAGAAATGACTGAACTCTGACAAGCAAGAAAATTGTGACGATGTCAGAAATGTTCTTTTTTCACACATGATACTCTTTAATCTCTAAAAAGTAATTGTATTATGTAACTAAAAAACTGAAAACAATTTGAAAAATCACTACAAAGGCTTTGAAATGATATATAAAACATTTTCCATCAGTGATACGCTTCCGTCCTAAAAGGTGAAATTTATTAAAATTCTACTGGCTACTAATTAATGTAAATAAATATGGACGGAATTTAAATGGCCTCAAGTACAAAAAAAGATTTGAAAAAAAATGTATGGCGATTGAATATATATGACGTTGAATTATTTATATGATTCCTATTATATGTTCTGATGATTAGGCTCCCAAATGTTAACAGTGGAATAAATAATTATAAAATATCGAGCAGAAGAGACCCTTTTATTTATCCATTCATCATGAGCCTAGCGGCTCTATACAGGAATTTACTATACAATTTCATTCGTATCAATTTATGCAAAGATAAATTTAAAGCAATATCCAGTATTTTTTACTGACATTTTGCTACTTATTAAATCAAATCTTAGTTGTAATTATTAATATAGTATAATATTTATAAAGTATATACTCTATAAATATATAAATATAATAATATTATTATATATTAATAATTTTGCACTAATGGGTGGCACTGTAAGAAGTACAGAGACTTTTAGAGATGAACTGGACCTTTTCCCAAAACTAATGTCAGATGTATCTTTTCATCACCACTATTCTGGAGTAGGGATAATGTTTTCAATTCTCCTCAAAAGACAATCTTATTCAAACATTATATAATTAGGAAATATGATTTCTGACTTTTTTGAACCAATTAGAAAAATATGTATCCCTCCATTAAATACTCATAATTTTTATTGTCCAACTTTCAGAAAATTTGTAAATTAAATTAATTTAAAACATTTTCAAATTTAAATAACTTAAAAAATCTCTTTCAATTTATTTATTAAATAAAAGAATCTCCACAATAAACCATTTTACTAATTTCTTTTTCTCGGATACTCATCTCCCCCTTCTAAATCGGTCTTATTTTAAGTTTAAAAACTTCTTCAGGAGATATTTTGAGAACAAAAAACAAAACAAAACAAAACAAAAAAAAACACTTACCTAAAGTATACTTGCAAGTTTTAGTAATCAGTTTGGTTTTCAAGGGTTAAGTAAGGACTTGGTGAACAAATAAATTGGGGGGCGGCCCCTTGCACAGGCCAATGCTTAGCCAAGGGTAGTAAGGGTAGCGAGGGTGCAAGCACCCCAGGCCCGGGTGGCCCAATCAATGCCGAGCAGCTTGCAGCTTGGGTCCTCGACACTCTCCAAATCACACCATCACATCATCTCTCTTCTTCTTTTTCTTATCACCAAAGTCACCCTGAGCATCCTAACTTAATTACTAGCATTTATTTTAATTGTAAAAGAAAAAAATTCATTGAGAATTTAAGTTAATATGTTTTATCAAGTTTTCTTTTAAAGTAAATTTATTCTGAATGTTATTAGATATGTTTATTCCACCATTTTGGATCACAAAAGAATTTTAGAATGAATGACTTTCATTTATAGATCCAAGAGTTGGAATTATATGATATGGGGGCTTCATTCCCGCCCTTCCTCCGTAGAACCTTAAACTTAGACTTAGTTATAGAACACGCTTGACTTCTGGACTACAAACAGACTATTCCACTTTCATATGTTCACCATTTTATCAAAACTCCTTCTCCCCCTCTGGCTTATTATGTTATTTTTGCCCAATCAACGAATCAATTATCTTAAGAATATAGAGAAATGAAACCAACTTGATAGTAAAAAACTATAACGTACCACACACTTTACTTTATTAGGAAATAATCCTTACCATCGAATCGCCCCTCGCCTCTCGAAGCAGTTTTTAACATCTCATCAGAAGTAGATTTATAAGAAAATCACAATGTGACACTGAGGATGGTGTTCAATCTTGAACTATTGACCAATAAAGTTAAGTGAGTGGAATCTGAAAAAAAGTTGATATTGGGTATTTTATGAAGCAACAAAATTAATAATAGCAGATTATATTAATATATTTATTCGTTTGTTTTAATTATTGTATTTTAATCTTATTTTATTTTATTGATTTAATGTTTTTTTTTTTCTTAAAGAGGTTTTATTTATTTTCTGCATCTCTTTCATTTATTTTGTTGTAAAGAATTAAAATTAAAATAAATTCAGTGATTTTATTAACGTTGTAATGATAAGAGGGGGGGGGGGAAGAGTTAACGCCGTTCTTTAACAAATCTTTAGGTTTTCATAAAATTTATATTAAAAAAAATATATTTTTTTCTCTTGAAATTTATCAGCTGACCTGATAATAATCAAGATCAGACACAAAATTTTTCAACACTTAGATTTTATGGGATGTTTAGGATTGGAGTCCGTCCCTTTGCCAAATTATTGTTTCGGAGGAAACACAACTAATCCTTTAACAATAACTGTTTACATAATGTTAATATTATATAATTCCATGCTACCAATTATAAATGTGCCTTTGTTAAAAAATATTTCAGAACCTTTTTGTTTAGGAAATTTAGACTTTCTCTTATTGTTATTATAAATAAAAGACATTATGGCATTAATCGTGGTTTATTTTAGTAATTAATAATAGAAATAATATTATTGATTTACAATAATACAATGTTTTGGCCACTATTCTTGCAGCCGTTATCATGTAGATGCATTCTCTTTGACAAGTAAACAGGTACTGAATCTTTTTGAGCTTTTTATAGAAAATTTTGGGCAAAAATTTCTTTGTACTAAAAATGTTAATTTGTTCAGCTGAATCTTTGTTTAATTGGGCTGTGAAAAATTATTTATTCCAGTTATTTCGTGCGATGTACACTGCTCATCCTCAGTGCAAATTATTTCTTCTGTGATTGTGTTTTTATATCTAAACTTTAGATTTTATGTCTATAAAATTCTAAGAGAAGAGAGAGTTGCTGTGTCACTCCGTCCTATGGAAGGGACGTAAAGAACGATTTCCTCTCAATGACAGACTCTTCGCAAGGAGTAGGCTACAAGCCGGTGCTAAGAGAGTCCCTCCTCAAAACTAGAACATGCTCCCTAGCGTAGAGTAGGTTGAAAAGGAGGGAACGGATGGAATTAGTTATAGGAGTAGTTAATGGAGTTAGAAATGCATACAGGAAGGAGTTAGAGATGTGAAATCAAGTAACTTCACAGGGTGCTGATAGATGACTATGGCCAGAGGTCGGCTGGATTTAAAGTGTGTGTCTCCATGCACAAAAGCACCTCTGGTATTTAACCCCCAGTAAGTGGACCTATACGGTCAAAATGAAATATGAAATATTCTATAAAATGTTTCAGCCTTTAATTCTGAGACCTTCATAATGAATGAGCAATGAGCTCAATAGATGAGCAGAGAACAATGGTCGAAATATCTACAATAAATTAGTATCAATGGATAGAAAATGAAGCTCGTTTTATTATTATAGCTCCATTACTATAAATAGGATTATAGTAAAATATTTATAAATATAAATTTTTATCATTTTACTGATATTTTCAAGAAATTATAACATTATATAAACTATAGAAACTTTAATAAATAAAGTTTTCCCTTTAAGTGCTTTATATGTTTCTACCACTCATGTTCTAGCCTTTTTCAAGTCAATTTGGATACAAATCCTAAAGAATTTTTTATTTATAATGTTAATATATGTATGGGAAAACAGATAAATATATTGCTTTCGTCTCAGATAAATTAGGTGTTGATCCGAA
>JAAAKE020171332.1:0-11440 GCA_010014785.2 Anisolabis maritima | reverse complement strand
ATAAGAATATATTTTATTCTAATTAAAAATAAAATATCAATAATTAATTTTAAAAAATAAATAAATAAGTAGGTCACAAAATCAATTCATCAGGGCGTTAGAAAAAAAAAAATATATTATATATAATTTTAAGATTTTTTTTAATACTTAATTGTTTGGGGGGAGAAAAAAGATCCAGCCTTAAAGAGAGAGAGAGAGAGAGAGAGAGTGTACTTGCAAAGTATCCTCTAGATTCACATTGAATGTTGACTGACTATTCACTTTCAGTGACATCGCTAATCCAGCACACAAAAACACTCACACCCACACAATGACGCACTAATTTTTTGTTTGTGGAAGGAAGGTCCAAAAAATAAATAACTACTACATCTATTCCTCTAGAGTTATTACAGC
This sequence comes from Anisolabis maritima, assembly GCA_010014785.2. NCBI lineage: Eukaryota > Metazoa > Arthropoda > Insecta > Dermaptera > Anisolabididae > Anisolabis > Anisolabis maritima. The sequence continues at coordinate 11,047 of JAAAKE020171332.1, read as the reverse complement.
GCACCGGTAAGTAAATGCCCCTTTGAGGGAAATATTCCAGCCAAGTTTCAGTTTCCACGCTGAAAGAGACCGGAAATATAAGAGAAAACAAAAAGAAACAAACACAACGTTGATTAAACAGCTTATCATTTTTTAATAACTTTGCCAAAAATTTCCTCATATTGCTATATGTCTTTTTTTTTTTTTTTTAATAAAAGATCGCTAATCGAATTTCCTCCTCCTTGTAAACAGAAAAAGGGCAAAGAATAACTTGGGACACTGGCTGCTCTCTTATCATGACGTCTCCTCCCACCACACAGACAGACATTCATTCTCATCAGATATTATTGGATTAGATTTTCGGACGACATGATTAATGCCTGGAAATTTCAACCCAGGGAGAAAGAGAACGTTAATCAGATTTTCTATTATTTTAGATTAGATTAGAAGAGTGATGATAAGAAGAACAAAAAAAAAATTCTCCTCCTGAGAAATAAAAACCCGAAGCCAAAAAAAGAAAAATTTTGATAGTTCTTATTGTATTTTATTTCAATAAATAATTTATTATTTATTTATTTTTTTAAGTCGTCATCTGAGGCTTGGTAGTTAATTATTTCATTTTTCGCTTGAAACTCACCATCTCTGCTCCAAGGGTCAGTGGCAATTTATTATTAGAGAAAGACAATTCATTCCCATCTTTTTTAAACAAGTTATGGGAACAAATTTTTGATAATCCCTAAAATTTCATTTATTTTTATATTTTAGAGGGAAAAGTAAAATTTAAGCCGTCTGACTAAGGGTCTGACTAGAGTGAATTTTTCCTGATTAAAAAGTGATTGAGATTGATTTTTAATAAATAGACTATTTGTGGAATTTAATTATAATTTAATAATTAAATTAATTATTAAAATTCCAAGTTCAGTCCGTCCGATAAAATTTTTTTTTTTAAATCAACTCATACTATAAATAAAGGAATCCGAAATTACAGTAGAAACTCAATAATCCGGTCCTCAATCATCCGAATCCTCAATTAACCAGAAGCAATAAGTCCAGCTTTCATTTCATTTTATTTTTTCAAGATTTCGTTATTTATTTATTTATTAGAAATTTGTTTTTGATTATCTAGAAACCCCAAGTCCCAAATAGTCCGGTTAATCAAATTTTTACTGTAATCTTCATCATTTAATTATATAAATTTTTATATGAAGAAGAAGATAGGTGTAGAAACTGAATGTTTAATGATAAGAACCTGAAGAAAGGCCGAAATTTTATTAATAAATAAAGAATTTTAAATCTTGAAATTTTTAAATAGACTTCATCCATATTTATTTAAATTAATTGTTACCTAATATAATTTAAATAAATTTATCATCCAATGATTGATCCTTGGATATTTTTTTTTTCTTTTTTTATTTAACTGCATTTTATCGATCGCCCTTTGATATTATTTTTTTTAAACAAAATCTCAACATCCATAGAAAATAAACTTTTAATCTTAATATAAAAATCCTAACAAACTTAAAAAATATAATTTGTTAAAATTTTTTTTTTTTGTACTGAAAAAAGCTTGAACTTTCTCTAAATTTAGCTAATAATATTGCTTTCAAAATTTTGAACAACTTTTATTTGAAAAAAACTCTTTCTATCTTTCGATATTTATTATTTTTTATGAAATTTACTTTTACTATCAAATTTCCTTTATTTTATTAATTTTTATTTGAATTTAAATTTCTTTCATAACGAATTTAATTATTAAAAAAAGAAAAAAAAAAAACAATAATGGCAGAATTAGTTAATAAAATTTTTCGACCACGTCTGTATAACTGGACCCAAATTCTAAAAAGAGAAAAAAAAAGATAGTTTTCAGGGGGCGAAGCCAGCGGACTGCACAGCTAGTTGAGATATGAACGAAAAGTTTTAATATTATGTTGTGATGGTCAAAATAAAATATTAAATATTATTCAAATTATTATTTTTTTTTTTTCAAAGAGTTCCATTCTGACGTCAACGATCTTGCCCAGGGAAAATGCGTTAAAAAATTTCTTTGGTATCTGAGGAAAGCTACTAGATTTTAATAAATCAAAAGAATGAACTTTTTCTTCTACTTTCGCTCTGGAACAATGATCCATTTCTTTTGTCAAATAAACCAATTTTTTTTTTTTTTTTCAACGAAAACTTTGAACGTCTCAAATTCTTTTGTCTTTAAAACCAAATCGATCTTCTCGCGTCTTTTGATTTAAAACTTGTCAAGAACAAAATACAATAGTAATTTGTAACTTTTGTTTTCCTCTCCATCAGTCTTCTATCTATCTATCTATCTATTCTACTTTAACTAACTTCTAACTCTTTAAATTTGTTTGTTTTAACAAAAACGAATTGGTGACTTGAATGCCTGGAAGAAAAATGACGCAGGCGTCTTTAGAAAAATAATTCTCTAAAAATTCTCCTATTTGTATATCAATATGTAAAGTTCATCTTAAAAACAGCTCTAACAATTTGGGTCCAAGTTTTAGCTATACGTTTACTAGTATATTATTAGTAGAATAGTTTTGTAGGGTATTAAACCGGAAATTCTAAGGACCCTGGTTCGGGGTAATTATTTTTTATAGACAAGAATCTAATTAAATTTGAAGACTTTTTTCCACTGAGCTATGATTTGAATTATTTGGAATATTTATCAAAACTAGAAACTCTATAAAAATAAATATAATGTAATTGATTAAAGAATAAAATTTCAATGACTAATGAAAATTGAAAGACCGATCTGCTTCCCTAGGAAATCCTATATTTAAAGTATTTAAAAAACTTAGAACTCGTTACATAATATGATTCGTATAATAAGTTCAAAGTTTTTATACTTGAGAAAACTGTATTTAGAGAATACAGGAACTTGTAACGTCAAGTAGTTACAGGAACAAGTACCTTATAATTAATTCTCCAAAATGAAAAGAACTCCTAAGGAGTAACTAGTTCTTTTTTTTTTGAAACGAAGTCAAGTACCTGCCCAGCCCTGTCGATTGAAATTTTTTTATTACATAAAAATTTTTATATAATGGAAATTTTTTATTAGAAATTACATATACTATTTGCAAATATATTGGCCTACTATACGTTAACGACATCTACCGAATAAATTTTTGTGTAGCTCTACAAAATATGAAAACCGACATGAGTACCTCAAACACCCGGGAGGGGGGGGGGGGCCCAGTGTAGAGAGATGTTATTTTTTTTTTAATAATAATTATAGGAGTCTTGAAAAAAATCGATTAAAAGAAAAAAAATTTTAATTTTATTTCTATCAAATTGCTCAGAAAAATTCTCATTGAAAAATGAAAATTTTTCTCTTTTTTTTTCTTTTTCGGCATGTGACGCAATTTAGACTCCCTTGGTCTTTATTTATCTAAATCAATTGGTAAGCCAATTTAATTTAAATAAATATTTGTCGCTCAGGCCGGGAAGTGAACCACTGACCTTTCTTTGGTGTATAAGAAGAGAGCTCTACCTCAACCCCAAGGGACAGGGCAAAGAGAAATTAAAAATTGACAAATCCATCAAGGAACCCTATGCCTAATCCTTAATATAATTACCCTTTTTTTTGAGAGTCCAATCTTGGACAAAGAAAAATTGACATGGAATTTGATTGCTTATTAGAGAGCATTAAAGCTACCAAATGGCTTTTTTTTCTGATTGCCTTAATATCACCTTGAATGAGAATTTAAAAAAAAAAGATCGATTTATCTTGAGATAATTGCTTTAAGAGGCGGGATTTAATATTACTATTAGGCCTATTGATAAATTATACGAATCATTAGGGCTGACAAAGACCACCCATTTTTCATCACAATAACTTTTTTTTTATATTATAAAAGGGGTCTTATCTTGAATGTAGGTAAGCCTTGTCCCTATCTCTAAAAAATCCATCTAAGTGTTCGAGATTTCACTAAGGCAGTTACAGCCAAAAACAAATTTTACGATTTAGGAGCCCAAGAATGCAAAAAAATCTGGTGTGTGTGTGTAGCTTTTATTTTCGATACTATCACTGAAACTCATTGGAAAAAGATGAAATTTGAAGAAGTAAAATTTGAAATGAATAGGTCCACAGGCGGCGGTAAAAAAGAACTCTCCTCCCAATATTTATCGCACGCCACGATTTTCTCAGTATCTGTAAGACCAAATCTTTAGCAAGTCACTGAAAATAATAATCTTCAGTCCGGGACCAATTTTTTTTAGCAATCGTGGAGTTAAGTAGAAACTAAGTATCTAAAGAAAATTTGGGTATAACATACCTCATCATAAAGAGAAATTTTATTTAATCTCTTTGACTATTTTTTTTTTAAATTAAATTAATAAAAAGGTAACGGAACAATAAAAATCTGACCTATGACATGACTTGCATGGGTTGTCGAACGGTCCATCTTAGATATATTATTATTCTTGGAGGGTGGCTAAAAAGTCCGGGAAAGTGTTGCCATTTTTTTATATTTTTTTGCGATGTTAAGATATTTACCTTTTTGTTTTTTTATTTAATATAATTTTGAATGCTAAAAAAATTTTTTCACATCAATCCTCTTTTTTGAACAAGTTAGTTCTAATTTTTTCTGAAAAATATATATATATTGTACTCTTTGAAAGGCTGAAGATAGCATTAAAATTCTGTGTCGAACCATCCCGAATAAATAGACTACAACCTCTTAGTGTACCATATTTGATATATTCAACAGCCACGTCTTAACATATATATATATATATATATATAGATTTACATTAAGTTGAGTAGTTCCTTAGTTTACTCCTTAAAACCCGGATGGCGTTGAATTTTACTTTAAAAAAATGACTTTAAAATTTTAATGAGAAGACAAATACCCCCATAATGTTTCCTAGAGAAGAATTAAATTTTTGTCCCTGTACCAATTCTCTCCAATCTCGCTCTTTGGACTTTTAAAGCAAAAATAACAAATATTTTTTTGGGGAAGAAAGAAAAAGAAAAAACTAAGAATTAAGGCGTTTCGCTCGTAGGTTCAGGTTCTTAAGATTTTGATATGACTTTTGGCAGAACACCAAATAAATAAAAAAAAAAAAAAAAATATTTTCATTTTAAAGAAAGAAGACTTGGAAATGTTTTTAAGGGCTTATTGCAAATAAATTCTCTCTTTCCTTCTTCATCTATCTCTGCATACGAATTTCAAAATATTTTTGAAAAAAAAATTTAATTTAAAAATAAAAAGACAAAGAGATTAAATAAAATTCGTTTTCTCTCTATGACCTAGGTTTATTATTATCTTATTCCCTATTTTTTTTTTTAGAATAAATCCACTCCTAATCAACGAATTGTTATTAAAATTAGTCCGAGGCTGAATATAAACGTCTTTATTATAATCACGCAGTTTCAAAAGATTTGGCCAAGCAGGAGAAAATCGTGGTGCGCGATAATCCCCTGAGGACCGATTCTTTTCAAATTTTAATATCTTCTCCTAGGGCAATAAAGTTTTTCAGTTTATCCTTTCTCTAGAAAAATAAGTCAATATAAATTTACACACACACACGTCCTTTTCACCTGAAACGTAAAGAAATTTTTAAAAATTGGAGAGTCAAATTTGTTATACTCATAATTCTTTCCCCTTACTATAATATATAATAGTGCGGAAAATAAAATGGATGTTTAGTTAGATATTTAATATACTTGCCTCTAAACTGAAATTTTATATGCGATTGTTTGACTGGTTAATGCGTCCTCCCATAAGAACCCTCCAGACAAAAAATAAATCAGGCAAGAGCCTTTTATTTGAGAAATCATTTCAGCTTTCTTTTAAATTTTATCGCTTATTCCGTTGTTTTTATTACGTATTTACTTTCCAACAAATTAACAAACAAAATACTTTAGTTTAATTTTTTTTTTTTTGATTTTATTTTAATGAATAAGTAAATAAATATATGAATAAACAACAAAACGATAAAAAATAAAATTGCATTTAATGAATATATTATATAAGAGAAATATTTATTTATAAAATGTTCTTTTCAAGAAAGAGAGAATCATAATTGAGTTTTATTATTAATCACGATTAAAAAAAAAAATTTGAGCAATATTTTTAAAGCTATTTGATGTTTATTTTCTCTCTCTTTTGTCAATTTATTTATTTAATGGTGTGGATAAATATTATTTCAGAAGGGTAGAAAAAAAAAATAAATTATTCAAATATCGAGGGGAGATGAAATGTTTTTATTAATTTTTTTTTTTTTTTTTGCCTGATTTAATAATTTTTAATAGCTTGTTATTTCAGCTAATTGGGAAGGGCAGATAAAAAAAACGTCAAAAAAAAAAAAAGTTTTGAGAAATTAAAATTGGATTTATTTTTTAATTGATAGGAAAATCCTATTAAAAAAATACAGAGAAGGGGAGTTCAATTTATTTAATAAAGAGATTCAATACACATTCAATTTATTTCTATTATAATAATCATATAAGAAAAATTAATATAGATATTGAAGCAGAAAAAAATATGCTAATAATAATTTATTCAGGTAAATATTTCGGGGGCATACAAGCACCCCTTCCTCAGGGGACAACTAAAGAAGATTAATACAATTAATTGAAATGCACTATTTATTGTTGTTGTATTGTAATATTGGGTTGTAGCATATGAAGTGAAGGTGTCAATTGAAATTATTAGTCAAAAATAACAAATAAAAAATTCATCAAAATAAGCTCCATTCTCGTCTCCCACCTTGGAACAAGCATTTCTATCCCCACTCTATAGAAATCAGATGACAACAATGAGACGAAGGCCGATAACGAATTTTTTATTTCTTATCCAAACTCCGAAAAAAGTGTAGAAGGGCCTCCATTTTCAAATCTATTGGCTTTTGTACGGTCTACATTTGAAACCTGGGGCCGAAGCATTACATGTCCTTTTCAGTTATTTATAATCAATAAGCTTATTCCTAGGGGAAAGAAAAACAATAAATGACGTTTCATGCGTTACAACCCAATAAATAATATGCCTGTATCGTAAATAATATATATCCTTTAAAATCTATATGGCCTCAGATGCCGAAAAGACTTAAAATAAAAACCCAATACATGGAATATTGTAATAATATGTTGAATTTTTTTTTTTATAAAATTATTCAAATATCCTATGTATTATAATACCACAAATGAATTGACTAATTTTTACAATTTCATGTCTTGAGGAAGGGTGCAACCTGCAACCGAAACGTCGACCGAGTATTTTATTTTTCTCCTCCTTCACCTTCTACAGTGTATACAGGCATATCTCAAACAAGTTTTCTTTTTGTCTGAATTTTGTTTATATTTTTTCACAAACGTGACATCTATTTTGGGACCAGATGTCACTCCCATTCAAGCCTGGTCGATAGGAGAGTGTAATTGCTACCTGAGAGTGCGGCCAATTTGCGTTGAAAAAAGGCAGTAAATTAGTGGATTGGCTGCTGAATTCAGTGGAGCTAAACTCTGGATAAATGAGGCGATGGCGATGTTGTTCTGCGTGCGAGGTACGTAGCCGTATACCTGGAGCAGGTCGAACACGATGTACGGCGACCAGCAGACCACGAACACTGTGCGACATATCACAAATAAAAAAAAACACACCGATTATAAATCTTCAAGAAGAGCATGATAATATGAAATCTTAAACTAACAAGTCGATCGAACTTTTCATGTGGACCGTATAGGCCCACCTATCCGGTTCCCCGTGTTTTACCCGAGGTGCTTGTCGATCGAACTGAACCGAGCGGTTCAGATGGAGAGAGTGGGGATTTTAAAAGATTGAAAAATTGAAGATTTGTAGTTTTAGGGAGATTGTTTCAATCACAGGTGGTCATGGGGATAAAGGATGGCTGGAATTTGGGCCTTATGTTGCCAATTTTAGTAGTCAGTGCATGAGGTGGCTCACTCTTAGACATGTGCTGCTTAACGTCTTAGTGTTTCGCTTATGATCATCACTTTTATATTATTTTGATTTATGAAATCATCTCTGTGTAAATAAGCTCTCTCTCTCTATATATATATATTTTATTCCATCATTATTTGTGTTTTATTTTTACTTTCTCTTTTTTCGCTCTACAATATTTAAATCTCACTTTCATTGGATTAAAATTAAAGTTTAATTTAGTTTAATTAAACAACCGTACACTCCAATGGCTGACAACGGAGGGAATAAACAAAAAATTAAACAACCGTTTCCAATGAATTAATTATTTATTTTCAAGGAATTTCTACATTTTATAATTGCATCCTCTCTTAAATATATATCATTCTAAGAAGTTGGTTGCTCTAGACGAAGAGAAACGCCACCAAGATCATCGCTATTAAGCAAGGTCAAGTTCTTCCAGACCTTCGATAGGTGGCCTCCGAAGGAAGCGAAAATGAAATTGAAATATAAAAAAGAAATGGTTATCGGTTTATATCCTTTATTTTCTCTCTACTTTGCGACAGTGGCACTATTTTATTTATTTATTTGTTTTAAGTCTTTTTCGGCATCTAATGCCATTTAGACTCCCTCCATATTTATTTAAATTAATTGATAGCCAATATAATTTTATCACAAAGGTTGAGAAGCGAACTTTTGACCCATGAGGCTTAACTATTAATAATATTATATTTTTAATTGACATTTTGTTGATGTGATTCCTATTGCTTCACCCCCCCCCCCCACTCTCTCTCTCTCTCTATATATATATATATATATATATATGTATTGTTGTTGTTGTTGTCTCACATTTCTGTTGTGTTTATTTCAACAAAACATAAATCTCTAATGATCTATTTGAGTGGGCTTTAAAGGCTTGTTTGGGTCATCCAATGTGATTCAGGGTCATTTGCCAGAACAACAGAATTTCCCTCCCCCTTATCTTTTTTTTTGTTGTTTTTTTTCATGTTTAATCTCATCGGAGAATATTGCAAATGATAAAATAATCTAAATATGAGTGCAGGCAAATCCCCAAGGCGCGCTCTGGCAACCTCGCTCGCCCCTAAGGCCTCTATTAGGGAAATTATAAATATGAGGAGCCACGAGTAATAAGAGTATAGAAAAATATAAAATTAAAAAAAAAATATCTAATTTTAAATTAAAATCATTGGTTACTGTTTATTCGTATGCAACATAAATGATTCTTGATTAATTGCCCCAAAGTAAACTACGCCTGTGTAGTTATTCAATTTCTCTCTCAATCAGTGAGTTGGTCATTTTGGTTGCCTAGCTTCCAGTAAACAAAATCGAACGAATTTATGCACTTCATGAGGGGGTTTTCAGATTTTTTAAATAATTTCATTTTTATATTTGTCTTCTATTCATTTACAGTCTACCGGTAAAGGACGGACAAAATAGGGAATAAAAATCTATATGAGATATTATTATTCACCGCCACTGTTGTAGCGCCGTAATATAAATCAATTTTAATTTGTGTGAAACGTTAGGAAACAGCAAAACTAACTTGAAAATAAAAAAATTGTAAAATTATATAAATTTTTTTTTCAAATTTAGACCCATCATGAGCGTCTGAACCTGCAATGCTGACTGTAAAAGAAAGTTTATTCTTCTTCTTTCTTCTTATATTAATGTTTCATTGTATATTTCGAATGGGTTTATTTTACTTTAATTAAAATCTAATTATTTTAAGCCTTTCTGCCCAACATAACATTCTTATTCGTTTAATGGAATGGGAACAATTTTCCCTAAATATTTGAAAATATTAATTTTGCGATGTTAAACTCCTAAATTGAAAAAAAAAAAAAAAAAAACAGACAACCCACCTTTTTCCCTGGTTTAGGTTACAAATTCTGTCTCTTCACATGTCGCTATAAGTCAACTGAAAATCTTAAGAGACGCTTAGTTTACAGGTTAAAACACCCACGGGAGAACGTGGGTTCGACACCCGCGAGTGTCTCATTTTTTCAATTTACAAGTTTAAGGTAAATATTTTAAGATCACGAAATTTCTCTATTATTTAAAAATTTTCAATTTAAATAAACAAGTTCTCCATTTTCTCCGAATGTTGTTTATTTTTTTACAAATGGGACAAAACTGAAACACCAAATGAAATTATTAATATGAGACAGGCGAGTAAATGAAATTTTCCTCATCGTTTAGAAAAAGAAATCACCTGTATATGAGGTGTGTATATGAGACTATCCAATGAATAAACAATCAAGTGACTTTTTTAAATCCTTTAATCTTATTTACCATCCAGATGATTAAAAACAAAATAAAAATCGTAATACAAAATAAAAACAAAATAAAAATCATAATACTCCCACCTCCAACACACTTCACTTTAGTCTTTTTTTTTGATTGTTATTAATGCTATTTTAAATTCACAAATTAAAAAAGAGAGGGAATTGGGCTTTAATCTAAATATAATAATATATTGACAAGCAATAACAAAAAAATTGATGGACGAGGGATGATTGATGGAAGTCTCTGTGTGTGTGTGTGTGCGGAGGCCTGCTTTTCAGGCGATTTGCTCGCTCATTTTGTTCACAGATCTAAAGCGAGAGAGAGTTTTTTTATCAATTGACAGGCTAAAACCAGAGCATAAAAAATACTTAGCAACTTTTCAAATATATATATAAAAGAATTTAGCTTTTAATCACTTCCCGTTACAAATGAAAAGTATTTTGTATAGCGACAAAAATAGATTTAAATGTAAATTATTTATTCATTTTTTTTTTATACAGTTGAATATTAATTTACATATATTTTATACCGACTTTATGAGTTTTTCAGTTCTTAAATTTTTTGATTATTGATTAAATTGACTGTACATATCATAAACTAGATAATCTTTTATTAATTTTAGGTAAGGTTTTAATTTTAACTAAAAATTTAATTATTGTATTTTTTATTTTCTTTTAAATAATTAAAATTCAACCTCTGAGGGAGAATCCAACAAAGAAATAAAAAATACTAAAAAAGGAGGGCCTTTTGACTCTGCGTAACCCTCGCGGCATTTAAAAGGAATTTTTTTAGTAAATATTGGGTAGTCGAAAAAGTCTTTTCGTATTTTGTCCATAGATGTCGTTGGAGTCGTATATCTCCAGTGCTAC
>JAAAKE020171321.1:0-11442 GCA_010014785.2 Anisolabis maritima | reverse complement strand
GACTCAGCTCATCTGGCTTTGTCAATGAATTAAACGACTTTCCAGAGAAGAAACTGCTCTTTTGAATCTCATTTATTAAGAACGCATAATTAAACTTCAATCTTTTAATTCATTGACAAAGCCGGATTATTTTCATAATTTCACATGAATTTGTTTTCATTTGATATTATTTCTAGAAAATCTAGGATTATACCCTTTGATTTGAAATATAAATTTAAAATTATTAATTGATCATTAATAATAACAAGAGCCGATGTTTGTTATTTTATATAATAAAAAAAGTTAACATGCCCGCAGAATGCGAACATGTTGCGAAGTAAAAACTTTTTGTTTAAAGATTTTTCATTTGGTAACTGTTCTGTTTATATACTGAGGTGTGAGTTTGTTGCTGGTGAAGTCGAGCGTCCGGTGGACTAGTCAAAAGGAAGCACACCAAGGCTGGATGTCCCGGGTTCGACTCGGGAGTTAGGAGTCGCTTGATCCACCAGCAAAAAACTTCTTTTAGGAAAATATTATTGCAATTTTGATTCCTCATTTTTCTTTTTTAATTAAAATTAATTTAATTTTTATATCAAAATAATTAAATTTTCTCATTTGAAAAGAAATTTTTTATTTCGAAAAAATCGATGCCCCGCATTTGCGCTCTGTCTCTCATTTTGTTATTTGTGATAAATTTCCTCTATTATGTTTCATTAAGCTTTTGAAAGTAAGCCGACTAAGATTCGAAATGCCAAAAAAGAACTCCATAGAAAAATTAAAAAACATTCAGGTTTTTATTCCTTATTTTAGTCAAGCTAAGAGCATCAATAATGCTTTAAAGACTCTGCACGATTTTTTATTTATTTCTCCATTAGAGCGTTTAGTGGATATCATTTTCCACTTAGCTGTTAGATGGAAATGCAAAATTCTCCGCCTGATAAGCGTCAATTGATGGTTTTCAGGTGGCGGCAGCGGTATTTCGACGGCGACCAACCGGCGCCTCTTCAGCAACCTCTTCAGGCCATCTACAGCCAGGCAAGATGTCCAACAAGGACAAAAAACTTCTTAAAATGATCTTAGTCATCTTTTCCTCGTTTGTACTCTGCTATTTGCCGATTACAATTACAAAAACCTTCCATAGCGCCCTCGAAGTACGTGCCCTAAATATAGCTGGTTATATTCTCATCTACTTGACCACATGCATTAACCCAATTATCTACGTGGTAATGAGCAGTGAATATCGTCAGGCGTATAAGAATTTGTTAATGTGCCGGAGTAGTGGGGTTGGGGACCCGGGAGCTGCAAAATCGTGCAAAACCATTCCACCTCCAACGGGGGCGTCACTGGGCCCTGTCCAAAGAGTCTGACCTAGGGGCAGACATTCCGTAGCTCGAAGAATTAAATTCTCCCAGGCTACAGCCCCAGAACTGACCAACCTCTAACCTCTAAACCAGCGAATTATTATTATTCTTTTTATATATAAAATGTCGACTTCTTGTAGCTCAATCTTACAATTAACTAACTATCGGTATGTAAAAAATATAACGCCGTTAATTTTAGGAAGATAAACAAGAATACATTTATTTATTTAATTCTTTTGGGTTAAAGTAAAAAATTATAAAGAATGGGAGTAGGTTCTGCCGAAAGTGATTTTAATGAAAAGAAAATAATTTTATGTTGACGTTTCGGAATCTCTTCAAGATTGATAAAATGTCTTTCAGATATACTCTACAACGTAAATCATGAAACATGATTCGGCATGTTCGATTTTAGATCATTATTTGCGACATAGGATAGCATGGTCGACATTGGAAGGACTTGAGAAAGAACAAGATTAGCCGAAACGAGACCAGTGTTTTCTTTTTATTAAATTCATTTTGTCTAAAAAAATAAAAAAATCCAAAAAAAAAAAAAAAAAAAAAATAGGTTAAAAAGATGATATATTGAAAAAAAAAACTGGATTTTATTTTCCTTTTAGATATTTTTCGGATTAATTTTATAAAATAATATTGTTATAATATGGAAAAAAAAAGAACGCATTCAGTCATTCCTTCCTTAAGTCAGGTTAATGCCATTTGACACCAGTAGTCTAACTACGGACGCAAACTCCTCAACAACCAGGACTGGGAATTTCGGAAAATTTTTAATTTAAAAAAGCAAATTTCACTTGAAACATTAACCAGTCAGAAAATTAATCGGGGAATAATTAATAATCGCTTTTTTTCTTAACAATTTAATTATTTTAATGGAATCCTTTTAAAAGTTAATCGGTTAACCAGTTGAAAAAAAATATATGATTATTTATTTATTAAATTCAATCAATTAGAACCAAATTTTTCATCCAGGCCAAAATAAATTTAAAAAAAAATCACCAAACTCAAAATTTCTTGAAATTCGTTCATATATTCCAATGATTAAAATTAAAAATGTTAGTTTTGAAAAGAGCACAAGTCTTCGAAATGTCGACAATAATTAGAAGAATTTTTTTGTGTGGTGTCCACTTTAATTCAGAAAATTGATGTTAAGGATAAAATAAGAGCACCCTTCTGATGATTTTTTTGGGACGTTTATTGTCTTTATCAGAATAAGAATGGAAGCAACAATTGAGGCTAAAACTTCTCAGAGAAGGCCTACATTTTCTGAAAAGGAAGATTTTTTATATTGATCAAGAACTAAATAAAAAAAAAGTATTATAAAATTTTCTTTGATATCCAAAAAATAATTGTTTAAATAAAAAAGGAAATTATTATTTTGCTTTGCGATTTTTATATAACAAAAATAAAAATAATATTGAATATGACGTAATATTTTATATGTCAAATTTATTAAAATTTTTCTATATTAATTATTTTATTTCCCGAAGTAAAAAAAAATTTCTATTAAATACATCTCATTAAAAATGAATAAAAATTCAATTCAATTTCTTCTTTTTAGACACTATGATCATTTTTAAATCAGTATTATTATTAGAGGTTATGATAGAAACAATTACTTAGAAAAAATAATTATTAATTTAAAATTTCTACCCCCTAATGATGTCATCAGGAAGAGCTAAGTTAAAAGTTTTGGGTAAAAGCTGAAATTTAATTAGTCATGAATAATTTTAATTTTTTATTTCATTAATAAAAGACAATTGTACTTTAATCAAATATTTGTTCCGTTTATATTTTTTATAGTCTTCTAGAATGTGAAAATACGAAGTTTGCACAATAATAATCGTGTGGTGCAATGTCACGTGTCTGGCTGGCGAACCAAAATAAATCACCCAAATTCTTTAATCTTTTTTATGGATTTGAGTTCGTGCATTGTCATAGAGGCTCAAATTTTAAGACAGAATTTTTGGTCATGGACCGTGAAGTCATCGGTAAAATCATCATCTCTTGGAATTTCAAAATTAATTGGTATTCTAAAAATTTATTTTCTCTTAATTGCTTCACATGCAGAGATTTACATAACTCCATGATGACGTCCGAATATTCCAGGAGGATAGGGAAGTGATGTGAAGGTGTCAAGTAACTCATAAATGATACTTTAAATAAAGCGAAATAAACTGCCCCAAAGAGTATTTTATTTGCCATTTGAGGCCTAACCTCCTAAAATACGGAGATTTGTTTAAAATACTTATATAATAAAAATGTGTATCAATTGCTTCTTAATGTTGATAATATGAAAAAACAAATTTTGAGATGTATTTAAATTATGTTCAATTACTTAAGGGAATAAAATAAGGATTCGATTAAATCGAAATAAATAAATAATTTTTCTGGTTTAGATGTGAATAGTGTATAAAATTTTTTGAGGTGTAAAAAAGGCATTCCTCAAGGAAACGACACCAAAGGATATATATATATATATAAATATAAAAGTGATGTTTAAAGACTGGTCATATATATCTTTACTACTTAATACTAATAATTAATAATAATAATCAATATTCATTCATATTCATACAAACCCAATTATCGCACGATATCTCTCCTCCGTTATTTTACTACTACATTAATATAATAATAATCTCTTCGATGTTATTTAGCAATATCTCTGTTTTTGAAATAAAAATAAAATTGATGGCGATTCTCATGTGATAAATAAAAGCATCAAATAAATAATAAATAAGTCTTTCGTAAACAAAAATAATAAATAAATACTCAAAATAATTCCAGTCATTTTTTATCATGTGAATTGCTCACTTATCACTGCCCGGAGCCGCCACAGACCAAGTGCCTAAAAAAGGTGTTATTATCATTATTTTAGTGTTATCATATTATAGTGGTTGTCAAAGGTCGTGTCGCGTTCTCTAAGTTTCATATTAAGGTTATCAATAAGAGACGTACCAGAACAAAACAAATAAAACTCATAAGTATTCAAATTTTGTTGTATAAGATATAAAAATAAATAAACTATTAATTTTTTTTTTGTTTTTCAAAAAAAAGACGTTTTGTAAAATTGACTAGAAAGGCAATAAACATTAGACTTTACATGGGTATTTTATTAAAAAGTAAAAAAAAAAAAAAGGGCCTTTATTTATAGAGATGTTATTCAAAAAATTAAAAATTTATTGATGAAGGACATCAAACAAAAAGTCGATTAGGGAAAGTTCTTCAGAGGTTGTCGTTAATCAAATTCTATTCAAAATATAGTTAGCCACACTTCAATCCCATCCACTTAAAAGTGTGATGATTTATTTTTATTCAATTGACAACCTCTCTCTAAATATTCTCCTACCTGCACTGAGGATGGATGGATGCTGTAGAGGGACCGAAATATCTGCATTAAACTGAGCTGGTGAGAGAGAGAAATTAAACGCTGATTTTCTTCTCGAATTTTTCCTGTTTAATTATCCAGCTAATGCCTAAACTACAAGACAAAACTCGATTATTCTGAAACGCCCTATTCATTTTCACATCATCACACGTTACGACGGTCCGTGACCTTGATATGATCATACAAGTTTGAAAGTCTGTAGAGGGAGAGCTGGGGACCCGTTAGAGATTTGAAGTGCTGATCATTAAACTTCCTACCGACTGTCAGTTCAATTGTTGAGTTTGAAAGTGTATGATTTCACTCAAACCTCAAAGTCAGAAATCGTCGTTACGTTACTGGTTTGAAAATAATTAGGCCGCTTTAGAAAGGACAACTTGTAAAATATTTTTTCTATTACAATGA
The DNA here is from genome assembly GCA_010014785.2 of Anisolabis maritima. NCBI lineage: Eukaryota > Metazoa > Arthropoda > Insecta > Dermaptera > Anisolabididae > Anisolabis > Anisolabis maritima. The sequence goes on along the minus strand of JAAAKE020171321.1, from coordinate 6,297 downwards.
TTTAATTTTACAAGAAAAGGTTCAACGACAGCGAGATGACTTTTGACATCCACATTACATATCTGTTTTAGTTTATGTCAAGTGAAACGAAATGTTAATCATCAAAAAAAAAAAATAAAAAAATAAAAAAAAAGCAAGAAATGTGTATGAATGTATGCGTAATTTCTGATATATATATTTTTTTTTATTTCACTAAAAATAATTAGTTAAAAAGTCTTTGGCATAGTGAGCAACCAAAAACAAAAAAGAATTCAGCTTAAAACATTCATTTTGTAAAATAAATTTTTGTTATTCATTTACACTGAAAATATATCAACGTATGTATGTCCAAAAAAAATCATTTTGACAACATGATACATTGAATTGTTTGTAAATTTTCATTTTAATTTAATTACTATTCTAAAAAAAAAAAAGTAAAATATTCTTTATTCCTTATTTTTCTTTCAGAAGGATCTCATTTTTTTTGTTTTTATTTATTTATTTTTTTTATTTTAAAAAATAAACATTTTTATTATTATCATATTTTTAAATTTCTTTCTACTTTTTTACACCCTTTTTAGATATTCGCTCCAAGTTCAACTGAGAGTCCAAAACGTCTCTAACCAACAGAGGCTTCCTTGCATGCTAGACTCCTTCAATTTCCTTTCTCTAATTCCTCTTTATTCATTCTAGTTAACTAAGGATAAAATCTTTCAATGCCGATCTAAAATTTAGCCTTTGAAAAAAAAATACTTCACTGGAGAGGAATACTTCCTAACGGCGCGGATAGCGGTCCAATCAAGGCTTCACCTCTTTGGTGAACGTCACGCAAGTTCTCAAACAATTTTATTATAAAATATATCTTTGCAATAGACTCCTTATTTCTTGGAATAAAAGGCTGCTTGGCTCTTGGTCTTCGTTTTAATATATTGAAGAGAGAGAAAAAGGTACATCGTAGATCGTTCGAAGCTCCTCCCCTCTGATAAGTTTTTTTCCGGCATCTGAAGCCATAGAGTCTCCGTCCATTTTTTATTTAATCAATGAGTTGGTAGCCAGCTCGACAGATTTAAATAAATTTAGTTCTCAGGACTACTGACTTTTAGATCATGACGCAAAAGCTTTATCTATGCTCTAAGCCTTTTATTTATAATAACAATAATTGTGAAAGTCTAAATTCGCTAATTGAATTTGTTTTTTTTTTTTGTTTTTTGGCATGAGAGACTAAAATTCATTAAAATGTTAACCAGAACTGAAAACCCGCCTGAGTTGAGCCTAATTTCTCTAATTCCTAGAGTCCTAGAGTTGAACCGCGAACAATATTAGTCTTTAGTGTCATATTTAGACTAATTATAAAATAAATTATTTTTAAATATTAAAGAGTTAAATAAAATATATAAAATTCAAAAATGGACTTAGCCACTTTGGATACCAAAGACTTCGATTAATCGATCAATCCGTCAAATATTCAAATTGTTCCGTGAAATATTTTACTTTTTAATCTTCTCCCTTCTCATGTACCCGCCAAAGGGTTAATAGTTCAATTTAAAAAATAAAGTGCTAGATAATTAAATTTTTTAATTAAATAAATGGAAATGTAAAAAATAAAATCAATACGAACGATTAAATAAAACAGCAATAAAATTGTGGCTCCATTCATAATTGAGATTGTTTCAGAGTGTCCAAGAGAGAGAGAGAGAGAGAGCTCACTTGAATGTTTCTTCTTTAAAAAGAGCCTCTTTAAAAATCATTTATTCCAAACCGCGTGGATCTTTATGTTAAAATTTAAGCCGAGATAGTCCAGTCTTTATACACTCTCCCTTCCTATGTGATATCCAAAAGCTATTTCAAATCTTTTCAAAGGCTTTTTGGTCGCCTGAGTGTCAAACGATTTTGATTTCATTTATCTATTTTTCAAATCAGAATCGAGTTTCGTCTTTTTGTGATGCTAAATACTTTTGCCCCAAATAATGACTTTCTCGTAAAATTAGGCTATTTAGACTCGATCCATATTTATTTAAAATTGGTAGCCAATATCTTCTTCTTCTTCCTGTCTTTTTAGTCCCGCGCTGTGGGGTCGGCGCATCTAATCAACTAGGTCATATCCCTCTTGACCCGATGAAGCCAAGTCATCCTAGGTGCTCCTGTTCGTTGTCAACCTAAAAGCCAGACCACTATATTGGCGCATGACATCTCCAAAACAGCCGAGTTGGCATTCGTGCATTTCTAACTAATATAATTTAAATATATTTTGATCGCTCAACGGAAAGAGAATCACTGATACTCGGAATATGAAGCGAGATTTCTACTTCGACGTTAAACTTATTTTTCACAACTTTTAATAAGTCCAACTACACCATTATATTTTTTATAAAAATTTTTTTTTTTAGAATATTTTACATATATGTAAAAATAAATATAACCAACTGGTTTTTTTTTCTGACCCAGGAGAGGATTTAAGTTGACAAAAAAACCTTCTAAATCGTAAAATAGATTCTTTTCTAGAAAAAGTGCCTTATTATAGTAGTTTGGCTGAAGATTTTCAAATGGTAGAGACATAATTCGACGAGAAATTAGAAAATAAGTCAATCGGACTAACTCAAGCGCTCAACTTTACCGACCATTAGAGGAATTTAGGACGGATCCTTAATTAAGTCAAAAGTTAATTTTGACAATTAACCGAAGGTAGGAAAATTAATTGTAAAAAAATCAAAATTGAATTAATGCTACCAAAATGTGTTTTGAGGTCTCTTGAATTAAATACTTATTTGAGTACTTTATTGATATCTGTGTTAATTTCTTTCGTCCGAATCATAATTCTTTGATTGTACTGAAATTGTGCACACATAAAATAGATCTAAATGTCAAAAACTGTATGATTTGTCCTGTCCTTTGGAGCAGAGGTAGAGGCCAAAGGTTCACTTTCCGTTCTGAGCGATAAAAATTTATTTAAATTATATTAGCTACCAATTAATATAAATAAATGAGGGAGTTTAAATGGTCTCAGATGCCAAAAAAGACTCAAAAAAATAATTGTTAGTAAAGAAACGACTAGGGGGTGAGTGTATTTTCTTAGATAACATTATTTTTGATATATTCTGAGATTAGAATTTCTTCTGAATAAAATGATATACGGTATTTGTGTCTAAATTTGTTGAAAAATTATTCTAAGTTGGTCACATGCTAAGCAGATAGGGCCCGCAGGTGAGGGCAAGAGGCTGCACCTGCTTCCCCCCCCCCCTTGAGTTCGAATAAATAATTCCACAAATTATAATCATCGGTGTTGCGATTTATAATTTTTTACTTTATTTATTTATAACTATTCTCATTTTGTTTTAAGGGCGAAGGTATTATTTGTCTCCAAGCTTTGCCCCAGCTGAAAATTTTACTGCGGACGTCCCTGGCTGATAGCCATTCAAATCAATAAATAAAAGCAATGAATATAATTAATTAAAATTCATTATCACTCCCACCCTGTGGCCCGTTAGACATTGTTTATTGTGGAAACCTTCAAAGCCAAGGGATGGGGGTTCGGATCCCAGGCAGTCCGATGAAAATTTCGCAAAGGACAGAACGCGGAATCGGAATAAGTAGCAAGTTTCAAGGTTTAAGTCCGGACAGGCAAAAATCCGCTTTATTCTTATGAGAAAAATACTAATTGGTATAAATAAATAGGCCTGGTTAATCATATCGTAATTTCAATATATATGTGTTTCGTTTAAATTCAACACTTAAATTTGACCCAAGATGAGAAAATTAAGCATATTTGTTTAAAAAAATATCAAAATTTTGTTGACTTTGTTGACGGTCTTTCCTCCCTCTCCTAATAAATATAATCTTAGCTACGCCCCTGACTTTTGACCTTTGGATATTTAAAACAATGAAGAATAGATTGCTCACGAATGACTTTTAATTTAATTCAAATGTTCCCAAAATTATACAACTAGCTAACAAGAGTAGCCAATTTTAATTTCGGATGCCTAACATCAGATGTTTTTTTTTTACATTTTAAATATTGTATTATAAGTCAATTTTATATCAGAGCCATTAATGTAATTTAAAAAAAAATAATTCAATCTCAGTGTTTACAGTTATTCACTAAGTGATTGATTGAGGTTAAAAAATATCTTTATGCTTACATCACAAAGGTTTTGAATAAAATTGTCCAAAGAGACTAATACTTTACTTTAGTACTGCTTTAGTTTTTTGATTTTCTCAAAATTCGCTCAAACGATTTTGATTAAATTCATATATCATTTATTTTTTAAATGCTCTTTGAAATTAAGCAATCATTTTACTCACCAAAATTGTTTGCTCACTCTACTCTTTTACCTTTTTAAGTTTTTTGCCATATTCTCATAAATTTCTCTAACGATTTTGATTATTTTAGCTGTACTTATAATAAATTAAATAAGCTTTATGATGTATTAATCATTTTCCACCGGAAAAACTGAAAATAATGTGGGGCTTTCAATTTGAGACTGTACGAAGGAGAAAAGGTAAGTTAATCTAAATTTTTTTCATTCCTAAGTTTGATGATTACCAAGATTTAGTTGGGTATATAATTTTGTTATTATTTATATTCATAAATTGTGTGGAATGTAAAAATTAGTGGTACAACTATTTATATCTTGGGTGTTGCTATACTATTGGAAAGAAAAAAAAATCGGTAATGACAGCACATCACATTATTGTCTCTTGCCTACGCAATTATGAAAGAAAGTTATTTATTTCTGATAGATGGCAGCCAGTCCAGCGCAAGAGAAAAAAAGAAAACAAACGTTTGGATTCTTTCTCAATCGTTTACTACTCCAAACACATATCGACGTTTCGGTCGTTAATCAGGATACGGTTAGATGTGAGATGTTTATCACTTCCTCATCTCTATGAGGTAATATTTAAACGGCATCAGATGTGCTAGTTTCAAAATAATAGGCTTTGGCATTCATACCGCTCTCGCCGAATCCAAAATTTATTAGAATTTGGAATTAGCAACGATTGCCGTAATACTGATTGAATATTACCTCAGAGATCTCCAGAGAGATGAGGAAGTGAAAAACATCTCTCATCTAACTATATAACATATTATTTTTGATATATTCTGAGATTAGAATTTCTTCTGAATAAAATGATATACGATATTTGTGTCTAAATTTGTTGTAAAATTATTTTAAGTTGGTCATATGCTTAGAAGATGGCATGGGCGCCTGCAGGTGAGGGCAAGATGCTGCACCTGATGGAGGTCGGAAGACACCATCGAAACATCGGCATCTGTTTGGAGCAGTAAAGGATTGAGAAAGAATCCAAGCGTTTTTCATTTTTCTCACTCCATTATTTCACCCTGGCTGCCATTCATCCAGAAAGAAACAACGCAGCTGGTCATCTTTTTTGTTCTTATTATTAAAACTCCTGAAAAGAGATGGTTCATAATTTGTTCCATTTTTTTTCCTTTCTTTCCTTATACACTTATATAGTTTTTTATTTTTTACGCCTTTAGTTAATCCGAAATAATCAAGATCCTCGGAATTTCTCGACAACGACCTCTCGCTATTAACATTAACCCAATTAGGAATATTGTCTCTGTTCATTATACTCGTCGATTATTCTTGGATAATCCTTCCTTACTAATTTATTATTATTTCTCTCATTATCCATTGAAAAGGACTTAGCCCTTTAGCATTGCCATTCATTAGCGACTTCTTTTCTGCCCTTTCGCCATGTTAGGTAATTATATATATCCTTTAAAAAGAACTATAGGGGATTTTAATGAGTGTATGGAAAAGTTATTTGTAGGTTTTTCTAAGCCTCTGACATGAGTTGGCGACACTACTCCACCGTTTACCAATTTTTTATCATTTAATATTCGATATAAACGATTAAAATATTTCCCCAGCGATAACGACCACAAGCTAACACATTTCTTCGGCTTCCTCCTTTCCTCCATTCTTACCCCTCCGTCCTCAGTGCACCGGACTGACTTTTTTGGTCGCATCTAAAATATTTTATGACGAAATACGAAAAAGGCAAGGAAAGAGAAAAAAAATTTTATATTATTATTTTATTGTATAATGTTTTTAAATAAATACAGTAATACTCGCACAGTCCTATTTCCATTAGTCCAGATTCACTATAGTTCGGATTTAAATCCCAAAATATCAGCACATACATAAAATTTATTTTATTTACATAAAAATTCAGTTTTTTTTTTCTATTTTATTATGGGGTTTTAAAAGTATATGTCGATGTTTATTATACAAAAGTATTAACAATTATGAAAGGCAAACTAAGATAAAAAATGTTTTACTTTTTCTTGCATATTTA
>JAAAKE020171299.1:0-11445 GCA_010014785.2 Anisolabis maritima | reverse complement strand
AGTAATTAGCTGCTCCACAATTAATTTTTCATTTATTATTCATATTAAAATATTATATATGCCCTTGGTGCAGAACTCTGGTGCAAGGCTTCACGTATCAAAGGTCAGTAGTTCGCTTCCCGACCTGATCGACAAAAATTTATTTATAGTATATTGGCTACAATGTATATAAATAAGGATGGGCCTCAGATGCCGAAAAAGACAATATATATATACATATATATAGTTTAAGAATAATTTATTATTTTTTTTTGATGCAACTCTTAGACTAAGGAATCTCTTAGGGCCTCAAGAGTTCAAGCTTAAAGACGAGCCGAGAAAAAGAATAAAAAATATTCATTTGAAATTTAAATGAAAATAATCAAAGGAAGTGCTTACTTTTTTTTCAGGTCAGGCTACTAGGCCATGCCTTACAGTACTTTAATTACAAATTAAAACAATATAAATACAATATTAAAACAAAAACCAATATAATATGAACTTGATATTAAAACAAACATAAAATAATATAAATAAAAGTCTAAAACAAAAATAATACAATATGAAAAAAAAACAATATTAATACAATAACAAAATCAAATCAAAACAATATACATATTTAATACATTTATACAAAACAAAAAACAATACATGAAAGATATAAATAAAACAAACTGAAATGAAACTAAAGCTAAAGTAACAAAAATAAAAAGAAAAAAAAACATTTATAAGTGGTGTAAAGAGTATAAATAAAACTATCCGCAAAGAAAGGTTATTAGTTAAAGTAACGATTTTGGAAAATCCAAAATAATTATAGAATGTTAAAGAAACATTGGTCAGCCCTTTGAAAAAAAGCATATAAATTTTCTTTTTTCGAAATATATTAATACAAATTCCATCTTGCTAATAAAAAAAAAAAAAAACAAATTGTCATGATTAATTTCTCGGTTGAAAGAATCATAAAAGTAGATTTTTATAAAATATAAAAAATTTTCTTAATAATTAATTATATTTAATTTTATATATGGAATAAAGTTTTTCTGGGGGATTAAATTTTTATTTATTTTTTTTTTCTTTTCATTTTAAAATTGGCTCCTTTGTCCGTGCCGCTCTCTATGAAAGCTTCCTGGTAATTAAAATTTTCCTAAAATCAATTTCACATTCTCATATTTTCTAAACAAACTGAAAATCATATTAAAATTATACTGTTTCTTGCATATATAAAATATATCAAATTATAATTGGGAGTGGTAAAATTATTTATTGTAATTAAATAATTCATTATTATAAGCCACACTTTTACAAAGTCATCAAAATGAGGTAAATAACTATTTCATAATTCCGATTTTGATTATTTATTCATTTATATATTCTTATATTATAGTACTTTATTAACAAAGCCTAAATCAGAAATGACACCAGAAGAATTGGCAAAAAGAGAAGAAGAGGAATTTAATACTGGTCCATTGAACGTTTTAACTAATTCAGTGCGTCATAACACTCAAGTAAGTTCAATACAAATTTTAATCTTTTATTTTAATATTAGTCTTAAAAAAAAAAAAAACAGCATTCATTTGCCATATGGGCCTCCAAAAAGTTAAAAGAGGTAAATGGTACTTTTTCTATAATTTACAAACAACTTATTTCCATTTATATTCTTTTCTTTTATTTTTAATTTTTTATTATTTTTTTATTTAAATTAATTATTTTCAAATTGTATATGATTTATTTTATAATTAACAATAAATTCTTACTCTGGAATCTAAGAATTCCTCATCATATTAAAACCTAAAACTTGTATTATCTCCAAACGATAAGGCCAATATTTTTTTTAAATTTTAGCATTTTTTTTTTAATGGAAGCAAAGGAGAAGCAATATTTCCTAACATTTTACTTATATATACTTTATTTGGATTCGTAATCTGAATGAATTCTTCGTTATCACGTGTTATATCAATTATATTTTATGTTGATAATATAATAATTTTTCTTCTATATTGATAATTATATTCATTAAATATCTAAATTCTTATTGTGAATTCTTTATTTGCTTGAAATTCTATGTCAATATCACATATCATATACTCAGTGAAGTTTTGATTTATGGGTTCCGCAAACAGGAAATATTCAGAATCACACTTTTGTTTGTTGAAAAGAATTTCTAATCATTAATAATATAATATACTTATTAAATTCTTCAAATTTTGTCATGTTTATGCCTGAGTCCTTTTAGCAATGATATTATTTTTAAGAATTATTTAGTTTATGTTCTGCACAAATTTTCCAGAAATATTACATATATATATATATTTCAGTAGCTTTTTTATTTTACATTTTACATGACTGATAACAAAACCATAAATCCAAGCAAACTTCAAAAATTTCTAAAACCAGTCAGTCTTCAACCAGTCCCATCCAAAGATTCTAAAGATTAATGACGACTTATAAATAAAAAAGGATATTTTGGCTTATTAAAATCTGAAGATAATATAAAACATTATAAATATTTTTTTTTTCTTCTGAACATTTATTTTTTTTTAATATAAATATACCTTTATATTCCAATATATTTTGATTAAATATTGGCGATTTCTTTGAAATCGGTAGTTTCAAACATCTCCCATAATATGTCGTTTAAGATAGTGTATCTGCGAACGTCATCAAATATCTCAAAACAAACCTCATATATTTTAAATAAAATGCTGTATTTGTATTAAATTTTTCTTTATTACACTATTGGAACATCTTATTGTTATAGGTACTTATTAACTGCAGAAATAACAAGAAATTATTGGGACGAATTAAAGCATTTGATAGACATTGTAATATGGTTCTAGAGAATGTTAAAGAAATGTGGACTGAATTACCTCGTACAGGAAAAGGAAAGAAAAAGGTAAATTATCAAAATAATTCCCTATTTACCAAATATGGTCCATTTTTTGCTATATAATCAATTTTTTATATTCTTTATCTCAGAAAATCTTTCATTATAAATTTCATGTCAAATATATGATTCCGTATAAAATAATGTTACACTATTAATATATTAATTTTTTTTTTAGGCTAAACCAGTGAATAAGGATAGATTTATTTCAAAAATGTTTTTAAGAGGTGACTCAGTAATTCTAATCCTAAGAAATCCTCTGTCTACTACATCAGGAAAATAATTTTTTTTTTTTTTCAATAAAAAAATATATGTATCTTTGTTTAATCATTTATTTGTAATTCTTTCTAAATAAAAAAATAATGTAAAATGAAAAATGAATTTAATCTTTTTCTGCAATTGCCGTTAAATGTTTATCAATCTCAGTTTCTGGTAAAATCCTGAAATTAGGTTGATTTTTAGTAACAATTCCAACTTCTAGTTCTGTAGGTTTGAAGTCGACTGACAGCACAGATGAAAGACAACTAATAGCCAACTAAAAATCAGAGAAAGTAATAAAAAATAATATCCTATATATATTTACACTTCACTACAAAATTAAATCTAATATTCAATAAGAACCTGAATGGCTTCTTCTTCTTTATAATTGAGCTTTTTCTTCAATTTTTTTTCCAAATAACTGTTAGCCTCAGTCTGTTTGGCACCTACACTCACTGCTCTATATCCACAAAAATATCCAGCTGGATCAGCTTTGTAGACAGATGGTCCATTCTCATCATCATAAGCAATCATCATCATACCTAGGCAAAACGAAAAAAAGTGAAAATACTTATGAAATCGTAAATTCTTCATACAAGTTTATTTTCATTCAAAAGTTTTCTGTGAGAGAGTGGTCAATAAAATTTCTTGTTTAAATTTTTTTTTTTTTAAATTAAAAATGCACAAACTGGAAAGGACCTATATATCTCTTTTTAAATATCGAAAAACGAATTTTTAGATTTCCTTTTGATTAAGAAAAAATTAAAATTTATATATATATATATAAATTTTACTCCAATAAAGAATAAAGTAGAATGTTTCTTAAATAATTTTTATAAAAACATTTTATAAATGGTATAAACTTACTACATCCAAAAGGACGCATTTCTGCGTTCTGGGTGTAAACTTGAGATAAATCAGCAATGCGTCGACACAGAACATCAACTGGAATTTCATAACCATGCTTGTACTTGAAATTAGCTGCTTCATAACGTGCGCGTTGCACTTGGGATTTGCTATCGGCTGTAAAAAAGAGTAAACTGAAGCATTGGCATATGACCGCGTATTTAAGGGAGAAACCCCTTCGCGCCAGAATAGTATGGGTCCCAAAAAACATTAAAATATAGTAGTTGTTTCTGATAGATGATAGTCAGGGTGGAATAAAGGCGAGAGAAAAAGAAAATATGCGCTTGGTTCCCTTCTCAATCCTTTATTGTTCAATACGTCGACTCTTTGGTCGCGACTTCCGACCTTCATCAGAATACGAATGGAAGAGATGATTATCTCTTACTCATCTCTCTAGAGATCTCTGAGATAATGTTTACACGGAGTCAGATGTGCTGATTCCATACCTATTTCACCGACTCGCAGTCTATCGTTTTGGTATCAGCACATCTGATGCAGTTTAAGCATTATCTCAGAGATTTCCAGAGAGATGAAGAAGTAATAAACATCTCTTCCATTTAGCCATGTCCTGCTGAAGGTTAGACGATGCCACCGAAACGTCGTCTTTATTCCACTCTGGTCACCAAAAATCCAAAACCAACTACATGAATCCTAGAGCCAGTCATCTCATTTTTCATTAGAATATAGTGTAGTGTAGTGTAAAATGGGAAATATTTAAGAAATTACAATATTGCACTATGTTATTTTTCTTACTTTCCGCCCAAATGGACTGACCTTTCCGCAGCTACCCTTTAACCAGGCAATTGGATTTACATAATAAATTGATAATTGAGTATATAACGGTTGGTATATGACTGTTTGAAATGAAGCATGACCAAGTTCAAGGGTACTTGAATAAACCAAAATTATATAAATATTTTATCTAGACTATTTCCAAAGCTTACCAATCATGCCGGTCATAACACATCCAATCCGTTTAGTGATTTTAAAAAGATGTGAAACAGTAGATGGGTCAAGAAGTTTGTCCTAAAAAAAATAAATATATTAATAAAAAAGGTATTTCTACATTCTTCAAAAAATAACTTCTTATTTATTTTATTAAACATGCCGGAAAGTTTTCATTCTTAACAGTATGTTTAGTCTGATAAGAAGTAAAGAAATAGCTATCCTATGGGGTTTTAGGATGAAATCTAAAAAATTAAAATAAACTGTTATGCTTCGAAATAATCCTCATTACAAAGAATGTAAGCTACAGTTATAATTATATTAAGATGATCAATTTATAGTAAAGATGCTTCTACAGGAAATGGAAAAATATCATATATATCTCTTTTATGTTCATTGTTTCAACTATGTTAAAGAGAGATTGTTTATTGAAAATATAAAAGATGCCAGTAAATTGTCCTGTGAATGGATTAATACTAAAAATTTATTAAATCAAGATTCAATTTAATAAAAACATCCAGACACAAATATAATATAAGAATAATGTTTCGAAAAAAATAAATTTTTTTTTTAAATAATTGGATTTTTTTGGAGGTCAAAGTATTCAGAAAACAATTGGTGGAGAAATTTGAAATCTTATTATAAATATGCCTCATAAATTTTTGGTTCAACTGCGAATTTGAAGAGATTTTGTGCAGAGAATAGCGATATAAACAATGAAACAATTATTGTAATTTCTGCATTTAGTGGTGTAAAAGATAATAAAATAAATTTGGTTTAAGTTAAGTTATGCCCCCAACAAGTATTTTGAACTAAAACTTAATGAAAAAAGTGACAAACACTTCGGATAGTGAATAGGTCATCAATTAATTTTCATACCGGTACTTTCTTTTGAGTGGCCACAACTGCAGTATCAATTCCTTTTAATGCCACACTGGTCAAACCTCCTTGATTGATCGCTTTAAATGCATATTCTGAAATAAGAAAAAGAGAAAAGGTTTGCAAGTCATCATCATTTTTTAGGTTAGGCAACAATTTGAATACTTTTTTTAAATACTTACCAACTTGGTATAATCGGCCTTCTGGAGAAAATATAGTAATATGTCGATCAAATCCAGCACTAGAACCTCTAGCCATTATTTTATGATTTCTTTAAGTATTCACAAGGAATGACAAAGTAATATTATTATGAATGACAATGGGGAGCCGCCTGGAAACAGCAAGTCAACGGCTACCAGGGCAACCTGAAGACCCCGAATATGTCCGTATCAATCCGAAGTTAGCCGAATGATCAATCAATAAAATTCCCTGGGATTTTTAAAATAAACTAACGAAATATTGTACCATCGCCTAATAAAGAATATATACTGCTACAATACAATTGCTGAGGGTTTGGGTTAAATTGTGGAATGTCTTGTCTGCATTATAATTATAAGCATAAGCATAAAATGATTCGAGGATTAGAAAAGGCAACATTCCCAGATTACTATAATTACATGTGTGTATGCAAAATTGAGAGTATAAGTACAATGGAGGGGGTTTGATTAAAAAAAATATTTTTTAATTTGTTTATTTTTTGTTATTGCATACGGGCTCCTTTGTATAAAAGATTGAACCTAAGAATAATGATTTCTATTTTAAAAAATAATGAGTTGATATATTTTAATAATAAATTTAAATTCTAATAGAAAAATATGCCTTACTCTGTTTTATTTTAAATTATTTGAATTAATTGTTAGTGTGAAGTCATAAAAGATACGTCATTAATAAAGTTTTTTTTTTGTATTTTCGGCATCTGAACCACATAGACATTAAACGATATATAATTATGTTTTTATAGTACTAATTATCCAGACATATTTAAATCAAATTGGTATCCCATTTGATTTAAATAAATTTTCATTGGAATGCCTGGGATCTGAACCCACACTTCTTGGCTTTGAAGGTTATCAATATTGATAATGTCAGGGTCTTTAACTTCTCGGCCACGGGGGGGATTAATAAAGTTATTTAAATAATATAACATTATTGCCAATATGGCCGACTGTGAGAATTGAACCTCATGGAACATATACTAATTAGCCAATATAACATTATTTAAAATATTTTTGGAATTGTTTAATATACCATCAAATTCTCACTTTATTTTATAAAATTTTAATTAAACATAATATAAAGAAATAAATATATTAATTTTAGAAAAAGAGATGTTATTAAATAAATAAGCTTAACAAATTAACTTATAAAATACTTTGTTTCTTTGTAAAACCACAAATCTAAAGAAAACTATTTATTATATTTTTTAATAAAACTTTTGAGAAATAAAACCCACGAGTCAAGTGTCGTTTTTCTTTCATCATCACTATGTTATTTTTACGTATAGAAAACTTTCCAACTTTAGAACCTTTCTGAACTTGCCCCAAGTTTTCTGTTTTTGGTACCCAATTATTTTAAATAAATTTTGTCTCATTATGACAAAAGAATCTTGCCACTTTCACTATAAGACTTATGACACAAACTTTCTTTATTAATAATTATAGGGATCTAGAGCTTAACTGGCATATATGAAGTGAGTTCAGATAAAAATAAAATTTTGTGGTTTAGGGTGACAAAATGTTTCTTAGCGATAACTTTTTAAGTATTTGTTGTAGTGTTTAACTGAAGACAAATATGTACGCAGTTCATTAAGAGCTATAAATTGACATTTAACACCCCCCTCCCTCCCTTCTTTGTATAGAAAAATTTTGGGTTGATGGACTCGTAACTTACTTCGGTTTTCCCGATCGCTTAGTAAAAGTATAATGTACAACTACGGGCTATGCTTAATTATATGGTCAGGTCATTTTCTCAACGTTAAATGCCAAAAAGTGATATGTTTCTTTTTCGTTATAAGGATTAGCAGGTTTTCTTTTTAATTGTGTTTTTAATAAAGCAATTATAAATTATAAACATTCTATTTTATTTCGTTAATTAAATATATTTATATTTTAAAAATAAAATACATAAAAATTTTCACATTTATGAAAAAGATAAATATTAAATTATTTATTAAAATATATAAACAATAAATAATCAGTAAAGTTTAATAATAGATTACAAATTTTATAAAATCACTGATCTATATATGTAATTTAAAAAAATAGTAAACTTTGGTCACAAAGATTAGACGTTTTTAAAAATCAAAAGTTCAAGTAATAAATAATCTGGATAAGCAACAGAAAAATAAATTGAGGACTATCATATATTTGCCATTTTATAAATGTAATGAAATAATTTTTTTATGTCCACAAGAAAAAAATTCTTGATAAAAGTAAAACATTTTCATTTTTTTATTTTAAAATTTTTGTGGTGAAGCAAATCGATGCAAGTTCCAAATACCATTACTACCTACTTCCATTAAATCTGCATATGCTTCAAAATATTATTATATTATATAAAAACTTAACTCCATGTAGTTTCTAGAGGTTTTCACTTCAGAAGCTCCTTGCTTTAATTTTTTAAAATTTAGTATAACCACTCATTTAATTCAATAGCTCTTGCAGTTAACCATGTCCATCACTTGAATTTTAATTGATTTTTCAATATAAGATAGGATCTCTTTGTGTGTAATTTTGGTGAATTTCTTTTTCAGAAATATCTTTGGATTGTTTGCATATTTTTTGCTATATTAATTATCACTTTTAATTATATATCTATGGGGTATTCATGTTATTAAGATCATATTTGAATAAATGTCAAAATGGTATTTGTTCATAAGTGCGGCGGAATTTTTCATCAATTTTTGCCAAATACCATGTTCCTGGGAAAAATTTATCCAGAGAGGTGGAAGGTTTGAAAGGAACTTGAAGATTATTATTTTCATTTTCTTTCATAATCTCAGAAAAATGGTTTGGAGCAACTTCATGTCTCTCATTGAGAAGAGATTTTATATTTAATAAGTGAGTAATCATTTTACAAAGGGAAGAATTTGGAGAAGAATCAGAACTCACTTGTAGAACATACATAGTAGAGGCAAGTCCAGAACCATAAGAAAAAAGCCCTATTTTATTTCCAGCGAGTTCATGAACTGGTTTGCTGATAAGAAGTGAAACCAGACATCCATAAAGTGAAGGTGTATACATATTTCCTACTTGGTTTCCAATTAACAATGATGGTTTTGTTTTTTTTAGAAATAACTCGTTGCTAAAAGTCATAAACGCTTTCTCTAAATCGCGATCAAAATACGATTGTTCTAATTTTATATCAGCAAATTTTTCAAGACCAGGATATTTGGTGCTTTGTTGTTCTTTTGGAGTCATTAAGAAATCATTAAAAACTAATCTTGCAAATGACTTTTGAACTAATTTACAATAGGGAGAATGAAAAAGCATAGCATCGAGACTGTTTATTGAGAATGGTTGATTTCCATTGAGATTAAGAAGAGAGGCCTTCTTACACAAAAGTTTATAACATTGGTCCAAGGCACTTAAGTAGCATTCAATTGACAATTTCCCATCAACAATGGGATAGAGAGAAGTAAGATCTGGTTTATAGAAATCGTAAGCATGACGCATATAGGTCGCTCGACATCGAGATTCTAAGATGAGAGGAGCATTTGGTCCAATCAACATAGCAACTGCTCCTGCGCCGCCTGTGGGTCTTGCAGGTCCTTGGGCGTAGACTGCAATATCAGCTGCAACAACGAGAGCAAATCGACCATCCCATGCTGAAGATTCCACCCAGGCGATTGCATTAAAAAGAGCTGCTGTTCCTCCATAACAGGCGTTTGTGGTATCAACTCCTTCGACGTCTAAATTTCCCGATGATTCAAAGAGCTGCATTAGCACGCTTTTTACACTCTTTGATTTATCCAAAATAGTTTCAGTTCCAACTTGAAGAAATCCAATATTTGAATAATCCAAGTTATAGTTTTTCATAATTTTGCTGACGACAGTAAGGCAAAGTGAATTAATGTCTTCCCTGTCTGTGCAAAATGCCATTTTGGATTGTCCAAGACCCAGTGTGTATTTTCCTTCAGCAACTTTATCATATTTTTCCAGCTCTTTTTGTTCTACATATTGTGCTGGAAAAATTAGTTCCATAGCAATAATTCCAACATCTTTGACTAATCGAGTCATGGTTTAAAAAAAGAAGGCACTTCAAGGATGTTCAAAGGAAAGATGCCAAGAAACAATCGAGGATGATAATCACTACTTCTTTTCTTGATTAAATGTAAATCCTATTGTGATCCCTTCTTTTATACAATAATGTCTTTTGAAGTTTATATGAAATAACTAAGTACTATAATGAGTAAAAAAATAGATGAATTTTAAAAAATACAAAATAAGAATTTCACAGAGTTTGTCAGACAATAGGCTTGCAAATTATTTAAATTGCACTGGATGATTTTTTTCCATTTAAGGCTTCTTGTACAATTTTTTATTTATATAACAATATATATATATATTGGTGCTTATTTTGGGGTAGGTTGCCGGCACTAAAAGGAACCGCCACAATGATATTTTCCAAAACATAGATTAGGCAGGAATAACAAAAATTAAAAACACTAGAAATGGATAAAAACGACAGTATTGTTTGTTAAGATATACTTATACTTATATATTTAAAATTGGGATATGGTGAGAATACATTTACAAATTACATTAACATATAATGAGGTCATTCAATCAATGAGCAATGATGAGTAGATGTTATTTGGTTATCCAAAATTGAACTAAGCAAAAAGAACTAAATTTTTAAGGAACTTTGAGTTATGATCTAACTCGTTCATCGGTAGTGTGACCAACGTTACGCGAATATAAACAGAAATATTTTTAAAATAATCATATTTGATTTAGGCAAATTGAAACTTAAAACAACAAATTAGAATACATGAACAAATAATATTATAATATTCAGTTTTATAAAATAATAGTATTTTAATTGATTATTTACATTAATATTATTTTCTAATATCTATCTATCATGAAATGATTTTATTTTAATAAAAAAATATGTATATTTTAAGGAACTATTTTCCCTCCCCTCGAGGCTGAGAAGTTAAAGATATTGACAATGTCATTTTTGATAACCTTTAAAGTCAAGGGGTGTGGGTTCGGATCCTAGGCAGTCCGATGAACCAATTGCATACCAATTGATTTAAATAAATATTCCTGGATCATTGAATGTAAAAATATATATGGCCTCAGATGCCGAAAAGACAAGTAAATACAACCTTCTTCCCCAATGAGCGAGAGGTTAAATATAGTGACATTGTCAATATTGATGAACTTAAAAGTCAAGGGGGGTGAGTTCGGATCCCAGGCAGTTCGATGAAAATTTAAATCATTTGGATACCAATTGATATAAATAAATATGGCTGGATAATACGTATCGTAAATAATATTATATACACCATTTAGAGCAGTGTTTCCCAACCTTTTTTGTGCCATGCCCCACCTAAGCCTTTCTAAAATTCTTATGCCCCCTTATGT
>JAAAKE020171277.1:0-11446 GCA_010014785.2 Anisolabis maritima | reverse complement strand
AAAGTTAATTATCAATATAAAAAAAATTACTTGAAGTTTGATTAGAAATACGAAAAGACTTTTTCGACTACCCTATAGTTCCAGATCTTCAGGTTTAGGTGATTTTAGAAACTGTTGAAATGGTGTAAGATCTCTAAAATTTGGGTTGATTTTTATTGAATATAGCTGGGGGTTGTTTTCATATAGTGGACATTCGCAGATTATATAAACGACGTAGCTGGAGTATTGGTGCTTTGGCATAACGGTGAAGGATTTTGAATCTTGCTAGATGGACGGAAGTATAAGTGTGATTAATTCTGATCCGGTTTATTTTTGTAATTATGGACCTGGATAGATTTATGGACGGAATAAACCAAAGACGATCAGTGTTAGGCTTTATTTTTCCAAGTTCTGAACCTGTTATTGTTGAAGATTGCTTCCAAGAATAATTCCAGCTATTTTTTAAGTGTGATTTTGTTATTGAAAATGCATCTATCCATGGAATTGGTAAGTTCAAAAACGTGCCGTGGAGAGCTCCTCTTTTTGCCAAAAAATCAGCGAACCTATTGCCAAACTAAAGTTGTTCAAAATTATTAATAGAACAATTTTGTTTATATTAAATATTTACCTAAAATTAATAGTTTAAAAGGTATTTTGATTTTTCTGATTTTAACTTAAAATGAAGTATCAGATGAATAGATTATTATTAAAAAGATAATATCCTTGGTCATTGAATAAAAGATGAAATTAAACAAGAAAAGAAAATAAATGAATGTGATGAAACAAAAAAAAACTTCTTAGAGGATTTGAACTAAGGATCTCTAATTTATCAATAGACCATTTAATCAATTTAATCAAATTAGAAAAATAAAGGGGCATTATTTAGAAAATTCCCTGGGGTCATTTAACGTAAAGAATTTAGTAAATTTTTCATTAACGAAGAAAAGTAGGAAACCAAATATTTTTTATTTTGAAAAAGAAATAAAATATCAAAGGAAATAGAATACATATATTATTTGAAAAATTAATAATTATTAATTATAATCAAGAATTGTAGCTGCAGAAGCTTGTTTGTCGTCTTTTTTCAGTTAGTAAAAATTAATTAATTGTATATTTACTATGGCTCTCTCTATGAAGTGGTTAAAATTTTGCATTTTCTTTCTTTTAGATCTCAAATGCCTATTTACGAAAGAACCCCTTGAGGATGTCACCCTTCAAGAGACTTACCTAAAATCCTCCCCTTGCCCAATGATTTTCTCAACCTAGCTAATAGGGGTTCTATTATCTAAATTAGTAATTCTCAGGATTATCATAAATATATGCATACTAAGATGTTATTCAAAATTTTTAAATTATAAAAGAACTCAAAAAATGTTTGTGACACTAAATACATAATTTTTAATATATTATTTAATAATAAAAATAAATTAGGAAATTATTTTGCCGCTCCTCATGACCTAAAGGTTAGTGATGTTATTATTAATTTTATCTTTCGGCATCACAGGAGATATATATAAACGAATGAATTTTGTCGATATACATTATTTGTCCAAATTTATTTAAATTAATTGGTGGCAATATAATAAATTAAGTGTTTAAGTTATTAAATTATTATTTATAAGAGTAGGATGAGAACCACTTCCCATAGATCATGAAGTAAAAGTCTTGTTGCTGCTTCAAGGGGCAGGGGCTTTTATTTAAATTAATTGGTAGTTAATATAATTTTGATATATTTTAACGCTTAAGACGGGAAGTGAACCACAGTTCTTGGAAGGTGAAGCGAGACTTCTTCCTGTATTCCAAAGGGCACAGATGTTGATATTGTCATAATCTTAAAAACCAAGGGATGTCCGATAAGATTTTTTTTAAGGACTATTGAGCAGTGGTGTAGCCAAGGGGGAGGATATGGTTAATTTCCCCCTCCTCTTATGACACCAGAACTTAGACTAGATTCGAATTAGGCCTAAAAGAGGTGAATAATACACATGCAAAAAGAATATTAGTAATAAATAAAGTATTTTTATTTAATAAAATAGGCAACATAGTTGCACTTTCCCACCCTTTTAACCCAATCTCTAACCATATTCTATGGAAATATAAGATGTTCGCTCTACAACCAAGAGCAGCATATCATGTGATTTTTATTGTTATTTTTTTTAGGTTAGCTAGTTTGTATAAATAAATATCTTTTCATTAATTGAATTTAAAATATTATATTAGCTACCAATTAATATAAATGAATAAGGATGTAGATGCTGATAAAGACATAAAAAATTTAATTAAAAAAAAAAGGAAAAAGAAAAAGGGATTAAATAAAATTCCAGTTTTCTCTCTATGATGAGATATGTTTATTATCTAATACCCAATTTTTTCCGTTCTTTTTTTTTAATAAATCCGCTCTGACTGAACGGATTATTATGAAAATTGGTCCAGAAATGAAGATAAGGGTCTTAATTATTATCACCGAGTTTCAAAAGATTTGGCCCAGCAGATGCTGAGAAAATCGCAGCGCACGATAAATTTTGGGTAATCTTTTTTACCGCCCTCTCCGGACCAATTTGCTTCAATTTAATTAATAGCTTCTTTGACCCTCGTAGGGCTCAAATTTCATTCTTTTTCCGGGGAATGGTTCCAGAGATATAAGCCGAAATAAAAGCTAAACACATACATATACACATGAGCATATTATGAATTTTTTTGCATCTTTGAGGTCCTTTTGACATGAAACGTGAAGATATTTTTTTAAATTTTAAATTATGATCATAATACTTTTTCCCTAACTATTATATATAATAGTGTGGCAAAGTAGAATTAAAAAACTAAAATAAAGAGCGGGGAGGGGAGAGATATTATGCAAGTCCTGAACTCGCCCTCCCATCATTTTGGCTCTTACTTGAGTATTTAATTTATAACTACTTTAAACGAAACCCAACATTCATTTTACTTTTTATTATACAATCAGCATTTGTTAGGAGAGATTTTTTATAATAAATTAATGAAGAGAATCAAGCAGGTGTTATTTTAGGGATTAGATAAATTTACATAACCTCTAGTAAACAATTTTCTGTAATTAAATTGCGTTAGAGGCCAAAGGAGGGTTCTGAAGCTTTGTTCTGTCTACCCAATTTTAAAACGAAACTTAAGCAATAAATCTTCTCATCATGATTGCTAATTAAAATAATTTTTTAAAAAGTAATGCCTATTAAGTTAAAGAAATGAACTTAATTTTCCTAATAAAAGAAAAAATGTGTGAACACAATTTTTATAAAGTATGAATGTTACAGTAATTAGATCATCTTTCATCATTTTTTATAAAGAAAGAATGCATTTCAGTATTTTTCAACTCAGAATTAAATTGATAAATTTTTGAATAGGTTTAGAATCAATCCAGAGGCTTCCTTTCAACTTGCAGGAAGAGTTCCCAAAGAAGATCCAACAAAATTCTCTAAATAATACTTAGGCCTCAGATGCCGATTAAAAAGAACATTTAACAAGTATTTTAACGGGTTAATATTAAGAAATAATTTAAAGCTTATTTAATTTTAATAACTAAGACAATTTTTTTACTTTCTTCTACTTATATATGAAATATGAAAAAATTGATATTGAGGTTTAAACGGAAATACACGTTTTGACATTTCCTGATTCTAAAAAATAGGATCACACAAAATCATCTGCCTGTGTGAATAAAATATCTCAAAAACGAAAAAACTTTTGAAGCTCAAATTTGATAATTAAGCTATATATGTATCCAAAAAGCACCCTAGCAACATTTTCCTTAGCTTGGGTAAGAGAGTGTTGTGCGATGTGTGGCCATCACATAATTTTTTTTATTCTAAGTCATTATCGGCTGCTAGGCCATTATGAATAACATTCCAGTGGTCAGTGGTTCGCTTTCTGTCCTGAGCGACAAAAATTTATTTAAATTATATTGGCTACCAATTAATTTAAATAAATAAGGACTAAGTCTAAATGGCTTCAGATCCCGAAAAAGACTTTAAAAAGAAGGTCTAGGGATTGTTCCTTTCTCCGGCCAAGCCCGCCGGCTATTTGACTTTTCAAGTTTTCTAATTTTTACTTTCTCCTTTTTTTCATGTACGATGTGTAAATGTAATACATTAAAATTTATTTGGAGAGATATTAGAGTATTAAGTTTTTAAAATTAAAGTTTGAGTAACGATTTATTTTTGAAACATTAGAATTTTAAAATTTTAACATTTGAGATTCCAATTCTTGTATGATTTGATTAGACATTATGTTTATTTATTCTATGTAAAATAAAGAAGAGATATATTCATTTATCCTAATGTTTTGGTCTTTAATATTTAATTCACTGGGTATCAAACAAAAGCGAATTGTTTTTAAAAAATCAGGTGAGACGGTCGTGCATCACACAACTTTCTCTTACTAAAGGTAAGGAAAATTGTGGATTGTGTTGTCATACCAAATTTTTTGCGTCGTTCTCCCTAAGTAGTACAATTTTAATTTACCTTTCATTTATAGAGATTTTTCGTTTGTGTGTATTCATCAAAGAAATTACCTATGAAAATCACAACTGCACAGCTTTAATTTTAAGAAAAATGTATTCCCCCCCCCCTACCCATCTCCTCAACCATGGCGTAGGAAAGGGGGGGGGGGCACAATCCCTTCATATTGGTCTTAAATAATCTAAGCAATATTATAATCCTAAAATGTTTGCTAATGGCTATTGAGTGTCACATCATGATGACGTTAACATCATGAATGAATTTAATGAAAAAAAAATTAAATATTTAGGTTTAGAACTATCTATTCTTTTCTATATATGTAGGCTTATATATAATAATATATAGTCTATATAAATTGAGCCACCTTTCCCATAATTTTTGATTTGCTAAGCCACTGCCTTCACCTGTTTATGAAGATAGAAAAGACGAAAATTACCTGGGAAGACTTTTTTCATAAGATTTTTTTTTTTTTAATTTTTTTAAATCAAAATATAATCACTTCCGTATCAACGATCTATGACTGAGAGCTTTTTTCATGAGAAAAATTTTTGCTTTCACCTTTCAAAATAAAATAAATCTTGATACAAAAGGAATATAATTTATAAATTTATTAGGCTTATTTGGTGACTTAAATAAATGTTAAAAAATTTAAATTGTTCTAAAAATGTTGTTAAATAAAAAATAAGGTGTAACGGCCGCATATCACACAACTTTTTTTTAACTATGGTAAGGATATTTGTGAGATGTGTTGTCACGCCAGATTTTTTGGGCCTAGGTAGCCGGTTTACAATTTTATTTATCTTTTATATTTAGATTTTTCGTTTGTGTGTAATAATCAATTATCAATAATATATATAAAAAAAAATTAAATTGAGAATAGACTTTATATTAATTTTGATGAAGTTTGCTGATAGAACTTGAGAATATATTTTCAATTTCAAAAACTTGTAATTTGTAAGAAACAAATTGTAAAGAAATTAGGCCTCAGGGAAAAGCCTCTAATAAAAAAAATTATTAAATTAAATTAATTAATTTAATTAAATCTTACATAAGGATAAAAACCATTTATATTTTAATTTTGTAACCGTCTTCCTATCTTTTCCATGGGATACTTAAAATCCAAAATTGAGGGCCCCAAACTTTTGAGGTGAAAAATGATTAATACATCTTAAAGATCATTCTATTTATTATATGTACAGCCAATTTAATCAATAATGCTAGAGTAAGAGAAAATAATAAAAAAATCTAAAATGATTACTTAAGTAAAGTGGGCCCCAAACAATTTTGGAGGGGATAAGCATTAATACATTTCAAAGATCATCTAATAATTATTTTATGAATTTTAATCAAAGTCGTTATTAGAGTGAATTTGGAGAAGATCGAAAAAAAAGTACATCAATAAAATACTTGTACTCTTTGGCCGATTTTATTAAAAAGCTCGAAGGGAAAGCGATGAGGGGTACCTAGCTTAAATATAGAATTTCAACTTCGTTTATGAGAAATCTTATTCGCAAACAGACAGACCATTTTGCGAGACCCGATTTTTTTAGACTCAGGGGTCTTCAAAACGTATATTTCCGTTGAAATCTCGATATCGATTTTTTTTGCGATCGCAATACTTTCCCACTATATATTTCATATAAAGGTCAGAGAAGGTAAAAAACTTTAAGATTTTTTTTCATTTTTAAACTCACTCAAATTCGAAATATTAAAAAAAAAAAAAAAATGGAAAAAACATAAATGAAAAAATACTAACCAAATAAATATTTAATTTAATAACAATACAAATAATAAACAATCAATATAACAATAAAAATTATAAAAAGCCTTACGCTACCATCCTTCTTATAATTTATGCTTGCAAAGAACACTAGAAATTCCTTGAACATATAATAAAAAAAATTGACCACAAAAATTATTAGAATAAGTTTATTTTTATAATAAAAAAATAACTTGGGAATGCTTGGTCATTGATATTCGAATCATTCAATGTATTGGACACAGATGGCATATTAAAAAGATGTCTTCATGTAAAATTTCCATCCTAATATAAAAAAAAATAAAATATACATAGTTTCTTGAATTATTAGAATTATTAGAATTAAAACACACTTGAACTTGAAAAAATATATGAGAGATTTTATCATTTGGCTTATGTCCTGGACGATGATGAATCCAAGGTCGCAGTGGGCGACGACAAAAAAATTTGAAACTGAAAATGGCCTTCTTGAAAATTTGCAACGAAGCCGGTTGGTAACACATAATAAAATTTAATTGAAAACAAGATATTTCGAAAATATCCAATCGGGGACAAAAACTGGGTGACAAGCCGAAGTCATTAAAGAAAAATATTTCCATTATGAGGAAATGTTCCAAATTGTTAGGATAAAAAATAATATTACATCAAGTATCCCAAATATCATCATGGGGGTCGTCGAGGACTTCTGTGATCCACTCGCCAATTCTTTCGATCTTCCATCCTGCTCGGAGACCGGCTGCGATTGTGACGAGGACCAAAACAACCTTCCAGGGATGAGCTCGATTTGGTTCCCGTGCAATCCTCCCGGAACGTTCCGCTTGCACTAGTTCTGGATGTTGACGTTCACGACGGCGTTCGTTTGTCGATGCGATCACAGAGTGGGAGGATGATGGTGAGCACAAAGTTCGCTTGGTCAGCGTCCAGAGATTGGCACGAATTAACATGGCCAACGGCTGAACGTCAACTGAGAGCTCAAAGTAAAACTTTTTTAACAGCGAGCGATTCAAACCAAGGACATTCGCTTACTCACACACACAACGCACGAAGAAAGAAACACAAACATTGAAGAACGTAATCAAAAGGGGATACCATTAAGTAAAAAACAGCTGATCATAGTTGTTTAAAAAAATGGATAGTCCAAAAAAATTTACATTTGAAACTAATTTCATTTCAATAAAATTGTAAAAATATTTTCTGTTTAAAAGTAAAAAAAAATGTTATAAGTGAAATTTAATTAGCATATTTTTTTCCTGTTGTTATTAGGAAACTAAATTTCATTGTTTCGTTTTATTTAAGTATTAATGTTTGAAATTGCTTGTCCTAATTTCTTGCAAATTATTTTTGGCTCATGACATTAATATTTTTTTCTTAATAGTATAAAACCCATTAATAAACAAATACATTGATTGACAAGCCTAAATCGCTTTTTTATAGAGCTCTACCAACACTAATTTATTTCTTGATTTTTTTTGCATTTTGATCTCTGAGGTCATGTAGGCGGCTGCGGCCCCCGCTGGGGTGACTCACTTAGGTCAATAATGGTCTAATAGAGGTCAGGTAGATATTAAAAAACATTTATAATTATATGTTTGCATGGGCTGGAGTTTTTTGATGCCACAAAAAAAGATTATAGTGGGACGGTAAAATATTTGTAAAAAGTCATCCGACCTTAGCAGTATAGCTTGGGAATCTCAAAATATCATCTGACTTTTCTTTTTCATCTCCCAACCGCCTCTTAAACGTGACTTACTATGGAATCCCAAGAACCGCGTTTCGGCTGCTCTTATTTGTTTGCTAAGGATAACTATTATCTATGGATTAGATGAATGAAGGTACAGAAAGACGGTCACTGCGATTTTTTTTTTATTTATAAGCATAACGACCAAAGGATCTATAGTGGTCACATGCAACCAGGAGTTAGAGAGAGTGAAGACTTTAAAAGGTGCTTGTTGAGATTAGATTTGAAAGAGATTGTACGTTTTAGGAAAGATAGAGTCACGGGATGTTATGGGGATAAAGGAAAACCGAAATTGACTGGTTTTAGCGATGTTGTTGAGACTTGGGAGATTGTGGTTTTCATCCATTTTTGTCAAACTAACTTTTCATCTTATTCGACAACACCTTATTTCTTTTATTTTAATATCCAAAATTTTTGAGGTTCTAAGCCACCTTCAGCGAGAGCTAGAGTACTAAAAATGTTTCCTGATTCTTTGAAAATGGTTTAGAACGTTGCCCGAAACATCATCGAACTTGAATCAGGGACCATCCACTTTCGCGCGAATATGCTAATATGCTGGATCCCTAATTCAAGTCCGGGGGACCTAGTCAAAGCAATCTCGCATTCATTTATCTTAAACGATATATTGACTTATAGTCAATTCAAAAAATTTAATAAGAACTAATATTCAGTATGAATATCATATATTATTTAATTTTTTGAATTGATTGGATACCAATTAATTTAAATAAATAAGCACGAAGTCTAAATGGCCTCAGATGCCGAAAGACTTAAAAAAAAAAATTTTTTTAATATTTTTTAATAATTTAATTCTTTTGGAAATACACAATTTTATTATCATGTTAATGTTAGTTATGAGCATTGTTATCACTTGACTTTTATCCTGGATGATTTGATTAATCAAGGCCAGTAAAGGTCGGCGTAGGCGAAAAAATTATTCAGTTTAGAAAATTTGAATCACCAAATGGTCATCTTGAAATTTTGCAATGGTGATTGATAATACATAAGAATATTTGGATTGAAGTTGAGTTATAACGAAAATGTTCATTCTGAGTGGGTGATCATAAGAATCACTTGGCTATTTACCAAAATGATTATTTCGATATGAGAAAATGTTTAAAAGAGAAAACTAAAAATAAAATAAATTTAAATTTTCCAAATATCTTGTTGGGGATCGCCGAGAGCTTCTACCATCCATTCGACAACATCTTCCATATTCCATCCTGCTCGGATACCGGCTAATGATGTTACCATAACCACAAGAAACTCCCAGAGATGAAATCGATATGGTTCCCGGGCTATCTTCCCATAACGTTCAGCATGTACTCGTTCTGGATGTTGTCGTTCGCGTCGACTTTCGTTTGCCGAAGCCCATACAGGATATGATGATGATGGAGTACAGAAAGTTCGCTTGGTCAGCGTCCAGATTTTGATACGAAACAGCATGAATGAACTGAAAGCAGTGCCGGATTACCAAACAGGCAAAAGAGGCACTAGCCTAAGGGTCCCCCTTTTTTAGGGTTTAAGTCACAAATCTTCACCGGGAAGTTCTTGATTTGTGACCGAAACATTAGTAGAAAATTATTCTGATTTATTTCTTCACTGATCATCCAATTTTTACTATTTATTTCATAAAAACAAAAAATTAGTTTATCACTATAAACTATTAAATTAACCTGGAGAAGCCAGAAATTTTAAAAAGAAAGAAGAAACATTACTAATTAAATTTATCTTTTTAATAAAAGCATTTTTTGTTAGTATAATCGTATCGTTTTTTTTTTAATTTGAATACAATTTCTTGTATAAAGTTGTCTGTTCCACTTTCACTAAAATTATTTAAGGATCAGTTGATGCAACAGTATGTTTGTTAACTAATATTTTTAAGAGCATGAGACCTGACGAGAAAAGGAATAGGTTGCCTTTCTAAAAAGTAAAAAGCGCTTTAAATTTAAACATTAATTTATTGCATGATTCTTTTTTTTTTTTTTTTTTTTTTTTTTTGTGCCAGATATTTAAAAATTTTATTTAAAGTTTGCTTACAATTGCAGTGAATCATCTATTAATACCCGAATTGATTTAAATAATTTTATTGGTTGGGAGCTGAACCCACCTCTTCTAGGTTTATCTTTAAAATAGTTTTATCTCTTATAACTAGCAAAATAAAAGGTTTTAATATTATTTAGTGCTTAAAAAGAATTATATTCACGGTCATCAATGTTGTGAATTTGTAGAGGTCGAATATATATTAAAAAGGAGAGGCAAAGATTAGAGGGTTGTATGAAGCGTTAGGATCGGCCAGAGTGATGAGCGACTCTTGAATATTGTCTATTCTCAATCTCCCTTAAAAACGTCGTGACTCTGAATAATATATGTGTATATACGTATATATATATTTCTTTTTTGGAAAACTCAGGTTCTCTTGATTCTATCAGAAGCCCTGCATGAAGAGATGCCTTGCCCTTGTGTTTGAGGAGTCAAAAGTCATATACACTCTTAAAAAAAGGTCGAATAAGATTTTGAGACGATTATATTGTACTACTATGTGTATGTTTTCAAAGTATCCCTTTATTGTCTATAATCTTTTTCCCAGGCCCAGCTCTGGTTTAAAGACAACTGGGAGGGGAGAGTGTGAGGCAGGGGCTCCTCCCTCAAAATGGTCAGGTTTATACTATGTTCGAGAGATTCTCTACGAAATGTCATAGCTCCTCACTCCTCCCCCCTCTCATGAATTACTTAACTTTAGATTTGCATTCAATCCGAAAAATTTTTCTAGGAACTTCCGACAGTTAATATACATATATATATATATGATAATAAAAATTAGCAATTATGTTTTAAAAAAATCGCTTTCATTTACGATATGAAATATATACTAAAGAGCTACTTTTATTAATATAATTTATTTTTTATTCATTGGCTTATTGGTGTGCTGTATTAGATTTCACAAATACATTAAAATTAATATAAGAATTAGTATCACTGGCTTGAAGAGGCCATATGAATAATAAATAATAAATAAAAATTTTTAAAAGACTATTTACCTTTGTAGCAGGGCAAGAGAAGTTTTAATTGGAGAAATACGAAATAAATAAATTCCTCACGTCGTTCTAATAGAAAAAAAATATTAAAATAATTTATATTAGAAAATATTTAATTCAGATATAAATAGATTTACTAGTTATAAAAAGTAAGCCATTTTCTGATAACTATGAAAAGAAAAAAAAACTTTAAAATTTAAATTCATATGATTATCATGTGAAAGTATATAAAAAGAATCTAAAAATTTGTATTAATAAATAAATAATTACCTGGTAAATATTATAACGGAAATAATTTCACTCAATTTCTCTTGCAAAAAAAATATAAATTCAACAATTGAGTCAAGTCATGAAAGAAATGAAGAAATAGTAAACTTTTATGAGCAAACTCTTGTTTTTGAGAATAGCGCTACATTCGACCAATGCTTGAAACATAACAAATTAT
>JAAAKE020171266.1:0-11448 GCA_010014785.2 Anisolabis maritima | reverse complement strand
GCCAATCTTGAGATACTTTTGCAATACCCTCCCAGTCAGATATTTCAATATTGATTGCAATCTGCAAAGTAGAGGAACCTTCTTTGCGCTTGAGTCGTTCCAGAGATATAAGCTAATAAAAAAAAAGCTATACACACACACACACACACGAATATTGAGTTGAAATGTTTTTCATGATCATAATACTTTCCCCTTACTATTAGATATAATAGTGCGGGAAGTATAAGTTCAAATTTGTTGTTGTGTTCATGGACTTAATCACTTTGGTCTCTTGAACGGCTCATATATAACCCCATCGTTAATAAATAAATAAATAAATGATCTCTCTCTCTCTTTTAAATTGCTAAAGGAGAGGGGGAGATTCCAAGATAGCCCAGGCTATTTAACGATTTGAATTTTAAATTTTTATAGAGATGTGATGGTTTCCTAACATCAGACGAACCGCCCGCTTAAGGACCTTCAGGCTCTTTAGTAACAATTCAAGTTTTTTTTTTTTTTTTTTTTTTTGTTTTTCGTTTGCTGATTATCGCTTAGCGCGATATCATTAGTCATTTTTTTATTTTATTGACATTGCTTGGCTTTTATCAACGATACCTTTATTTATTCTGATTAGGAATTTTATTAGCCTATTTTCTAATTATTATATCACTCACTCACTATCGAAAGGAATTAGATATCCCCACCCTGAGGGAAGGACACTCTGTGTGATCTCATTTTCCCTCTCTCTTTAAATAAATTATTTTTTAACAAAAAAAAAATTCATTTTTCAAAGAAAAATATTTATATTTGCCTAAAGCTGTTTTGTTAACAATTCTGCAAAAAAAATGGAAGGTTCTAGACACCAATCTTCGTTTATATTTTATTATTAAACTAGAAACGATTACTCGACGCTGTTTTCTTTAATTGGATTTAGAATCTCCGGCCAGATCTAGTAAATTTAATAGAAAATGGAACTAATTAGCATAGGATTGGACGTATGTTAAACCAGGCTTGTCCAGTCGCATTCCGCCAATCAAAAAAATCCTAACTTTTTCAAATTACTACGACAAATAGTACAAATATAATTTTAATATCTTATTAATTTATTTATTCGCCAAAGCTTTAATGTTATGCAGATTGTTATAAAGGCTGTAAATGTTTTTCATAAGGATCACCTATAATTGCTTAAATTTACGAAATCTGGCTTTGGGAACTTGGTTTACTCAGAAGTAAAATATTGAAAAGATTTTGATTGGCAAAATGAAAGTTTTTTCGACATTTGAGGCCATTTTAACCAATATAATATAAATAAATTTTAATCTCCTCGGCACCAATGGGCAGTGCGAAATCAAATCGTTTATGGATTCACAAACAAAATTTGATGATTTAAATGAAGTAAACATGAAAACCAATGAATGATCAATACGATGTTTGTATAACTACCAGTATTCCAGTAGCGCCCTGTCCCTGGTGCAGAAGTAGAGGTCTCGCCTCACGTTCCAAAGCTCAGCTTCCCGTCCTGAGCAACAAAATTTATTTTTATTATATTGCCTACCAATTAATATAAATAAATCATAAGGGAGTCTAAATAATCTCAGATGTCAAAAAAGACTTGAAAAAAAAAAAAAATACCAGCGTACGAAATGAAATGAAAATTAAGGCAAACCATTTTATGCATTTCGACAAGATAACTGGTGTGTTTTATGTATGGCCCCAAAGAACGCGTCTCTTCCAAGCCTTGGACTGTGTGATTTTCTGAAAATTCCTTAACTGAGGGAAAGTATTCAAAATGGCGTTCGAAGTTAGCATTTGGGCTTTTCAGGTAGTCCTTCATAACTTCTTCTCTGTTTGTCTTCGCGACTTCAGAGACATAGAAAATAGTTTCTAATTTAATTCTCCACAATTGTAATTAATTATTTTAGAGAAAATTGGCAAAGCAAAGTGTATAAAAAATACCATTAAATTTCAACGTGTTGATAAGAGAAAATGCACTAATCAGTATTCTTTAGACATTGGACACAAATGAATGTGATTAATTACTAATGAGACAAAATTCAGATGCACTCAGCTCAGAGTTCTCAGAATCGAGAATGTCCTCGAGGGGGTGGGCCAAAGCGGAAGGCGGAAGTCGAGCAAAACCAAGTTGTTTCCCTTGTTGGCCGTCGACAAGCCCCCTAAATTCTGGGCAAGATGATGGCGGGTAAAGACCGGAGCTCCTGGGTTCAATACCCACTCCAATTCCAATAATACCTACTCAGATTAAATTTTTTTTTTGGAGTGGGGAGGACGGAAGGTAATTAAATTTGCTTGGAAAGGAGAATACCATCTTCCTTATCTTTATTCTTATAAAAGATAAAAATAGAAATATTTTTTTTTAAATTAAAGCCCTTCAATCTTAGCAAAAAATAAAAAATCGTCCCCAGCTGGATACCCGTGGTGCATTTTACACTGAAGACACACACCAAAAGCTTTTGCTTTAGTGACCAATTCCTGGGGAGAGGGACCCGCCTCATTAAAAATTCAGACTCAAAAAAACCTTCCTCGTTTAATTGCCTCTGCTGCACTGTTGGCATACACCCCGGTGCGCATTTTTAAGAGTGACAGGCCCTTCACCTCTTCCTTCCCTTTATTCACACAAAAATGGAATAAAGAAAATTTAAAATAGATCATTTTTTTTTTATAGAATAATAGCGAGGGAAATGAAAGAAATCCTTTGGATTGGTTTCCGACAAAATTTATTTGACCATCTTCAGTCACTTATAGGCTATTGGTAACTATGCCCAAAATTATCATGTATAATATTCAACAATGCATGAATACATATATATTGTCCTATACCATTAATTATAATTCATATAGAGTTACCACACGACCCTCACTATAGTAGAGGATAATATATATATTTAAACTTGCATTGTTGTACTGACGAATAAATTTCGTCTCCCGCATCCAAAGGCTTTCAATAGCTGCAATCAATCATTATTGTTAAATTTTATTATTTTAATTTTTAACTCTCAAATGGACTGCGAAACTACTTTACGGTTTTTCTTCATTGTATAGAAAATCTTTCGTAGGTGATCTTAGGTTGTTTTAATTTTGAAAAAATTCATTTAGGGTGTCTAATACTAAACACTTCAAAAAATTTCATTAGACATAAATTCAAGAAAAAGGACATAATTTGAGAAAAAATTAGAAATCCAAAACGGATTCAGGGGGTCGAATCACCCCCCCCCCCCCCCCCCCCCCCCCCCCCCCGCCCTCTTCGGTTTTTTTTTTTTTTTTTTTTTTTTTTTTTTTTTTTTCTTTTTTTATCAAATAAAAACCCAAAACGGGTTGCGGGGGCGACCCCCCCCCCCCCCCCCCTCTTGACTAAGTGCGCCGCAGCTAGTTTTTTTTTTTTTTTTTTTTATATATAAATTTCCATGCACTTCAAAGAAACCATAAGATATTTCGGTTGCATTTCTGAAATCATCTTTATCTCTCAATCTTAAATAAAAAATTTTTTATTTATTATATTGATATTAAATTATTCGATTCAAAAGTAAATGGGAAATCTGTCGGCATGTTTGTGTTTTAATAATCGTAAAAAAAAAAAAAAAAAAAAAGGGCTGGCGCTTATAATAATAACTCGTAGACTATAGCTATCTCCACCACACAAATATCGGAACTTAAAGATTATTATCTTGTTAGAGGGAATTTAAATGTTTCGTTTGCGTGTTCCTTCCCTTCCTTTGTGGGAATCAATTGGAATGGAAAAACTTTGATTTTATTCCAAAATAAAAAATCTTTTTTCTTTTTTTGTAACTGCCCTGAAGGATGGCGTCAAGTGCCCTTTGTGACTGACCGACTACCTGCAAAAATCAAAAGCACTCCCTCCCCTAGTCTTCTCTTCATTCACAATGAACCAATTCATTTCTAAAATAGACAGCTAACAATAAAATCTCTACCTGTAGCAGCTTTTTTTTTTTATAACACCCGAATAACTGGAATTTTCTCACTAATTTTGGATCTTTCTCTTTTATTATTTTTCCTAAACACTGACACAAAATGGTGTGGTACTTCACAGATTAAATCAATCTCAGAGGCAACATCACTCACCCTTCAGTCAGAAGCATGTGTTTTATTTTGGTTTTAACCTCTGGAAGAGAATATATTTGATTTTTTTATTTTGTCTTTTTCGGTTTAGAATCCGTCCTTATTTATTTATATTAATTGGAATCCAATTTAATGCAAACAAAATTTTAAAGTGAACCACCGACCTTTGATACACGAGGTGAGACCTTTACACCCGGACCAAGGGACAGGGGTTTATTCATGTAGTTATTGTATATAAAATGGATTGTCTTACGAGTTTGTTGTTCGATCCGATGGTGTGTTACCGCTGTTGGCTTAAATGGTTGGAGCAAAGAAAAAAAACTCCGTCTCATTGAATCTGAAACAAAATTCAGATGAGAAAATTTGCTAATAATGCATTAAGAGGTTTGAAACTGGAATCATCATCACCAACGAAACCAGAGGTAGCAATTTTTAAGCTAATGTGCGCATGCGCGAAATCATTATATACAATAAGTTTCAAAAAAAAGACCAACATGCATGAAAACTTTATTGTTTTTAAAACAGAATCTGAAAATTAATATAATAGCTTTAAAATATGAAACCCTCCATAAAAATTCTTTTTAAATAATCACATATAACAGATAGATCCTGAAGGTAAAGATGTGACATCACATACCAATAGTCAGTGGTTAGAGAGTGAAATTAATTTAAATTATATTGGCTATCACTTAATAGGCGGGACCCTAAGACTAAAAAAATACTTCAGTGAAGGCTTCTTGTGAAACTCACTGTACAAGTCTATTGTATATCAATCTAGATCAGGTGAAGATTCTTTAAACTTCTGAATATGACTGTACTATAACACAAGAACAGACTCTCACCAAGATCACGCATGCGTAGTCTTCTCTGGAGCAATTAATCGAAAACGGCCATTAATGAGTTGGACATTTGGGTTGTTGCCTACCCTTCAGCTATAAAAAACAAACCAACGGAACCCCTTCAAATATTATCGTTCATTATTTTGAACAACTTTTGGTTGCAATATATATATATATATATCTTAATATCGTTTAATTTATATTTGCTCTAATTTATATCTACTAGGAAAGTTTGGTTTCGTTAATTTTTCCTTTTTGGCCTCCTTAGTGAGTGATGAGATGAGATGATAGGATCTATTTATTTAGTCCTTGTTCAAGATAAGTGTAGGTATTTAATAAAAAACAATTAGACTAGTAAAGTGCAAAGTAAATTTGCTAAAGATGTTCTCACTGGAGATTTTTTCTCACACCTGGCATAAGTCAAATTCTATTTAGAAATCTCTTCATATTCATCAAAGAATAAAGAGAATGTTCTTTATTAACGTTACATTTTAATTAATCATATTTACTTAATAAACCAATGTTCAGGTTTAAATACAAACGCCTTAATTGTTGTCACTATGTTTAGGCTCAGGGCTTCTGAGAAAATCGTTGGAAGGTCTTTTTAACCGCACCCTGCAGACCGAATCAGTCCAAATTTTAATTCCTTCTTAAGCTCTCCTAGGGTTATAAATTTGTAAAGTTCCATCTTTCTTGAATGAATGATTACAAAGAAAATCTGGTGTGATTAAACACATCACACAATCACAAAATTCTCTCTTATCTTAAGTATGTGCTGTCACATTAGATTTTTGCGCAGGGTTCTCTAGCCGTTCAATGTACAACCAATTTAACAAATAGAGTAGTTTATAAGAAAATTACAAAAAAAAAAAAAGAGTAAAATGAGCCCCAAATAATTTTGGGGCATTAGGGTTAATACCTTTCAAAAAGTATCTAATAAACAATTGATTTATGAATTTTAATCGAAATGGTTAGAGCAAATTTTGAGGAAATGGAAAAAACTAAAAAAGTAAAGTGCTAGTACTCTTCGAGGTTCAAGCGACGAATGTACCTAGCTTAAATATAAAGTTTCAACCTCAAGCCTCTTTTCATTTGTGAGATATTTTCCCCTTGCTATTATGAATAATAGTGCAGAAAAGTAAAGCGAAACCCCATTAGCTGCTTTTTGGCTTCTTTCTTTCACTCAATCAAGAAAATGAATTTGTTTATAATCGAATTTTAATGGATCTGTTGTCCTTCTTTTTTTTTTTTTCTAAATCTTTGTAATATTTCGAGTTGAAAACTTTTGTTGTTTATCAAATACACAGAGACACCTGTTGAAGGAAAATCTCTTGGGAAAATTTTATACGAGAGTAAATAATCTGTTAAAACATGATTTTTCATTTTCTTAAGTAAATAAAATTAAATATTCATCTTTTTAAAAAATTAATCATCATCAAAGTTTTTTTTTTTTTTTTTTTATCCTTCTATAAATAAAGGATTCTAAAATTTATTTTGCAAACTTTTCGGCAAATGTAACGCTTCCATCATCAGAACCAAAAAATTTATTTCCAAATGTCATTGAAAAAAAATTATCAATTTTAAAAAAAATTAGACATAGACAAGTTAATAATTATATAAAACAATTTATGGAAGTTTTGACAGGAATTTAACAAAATCTCTTTTGGGTGACCGACGTTGGCCTTAAATAAAAATCGGGAAAATAGAAACCAAATGTTAAATTTGTCCTGAAAATCCTGGCAAGTTTTTGACAACTAACCATCATAAATGGGCTACCAATTAATATAAATAAATAAGGATGGTCTAAATGGTCTCAGAAAAAGAACTACCGAAATTTTTAAAATTTTTCTCTTGCTTTGATGAAAGGTCCCGGAAAATTGACAAAATAAGTGACTCCTTTATACAAATAACAACGACCCTTGGACCAAATATTTTGAAACTTAATGACAATAATTAATGCGTTTGTATCCAGCCCTGGAACAAAATTTTTAACAATGCGTTGAGTGGAAGGGTATAAGAGAGAGTGCAATTTTTTTTTTTTTCTTTCTCTTACCTATATATGAAATCTATAGTGAGAAACTATTGCAACCGCAAAAAAAAATCGTGTCGTCGAGGTTTCAACGGAAATACACGTTTTGAGATCCTCTGAGTCGAAACAAATGGGTCTCGCCAAATGGACTATAAACAAGATTTCTCAAAAAAAAAAAAAACACTACGAGGCTGAAATTTTATATTTGAGTTAAATCGCCTCGTCACATGCACCTCTAAGCTTTTTAATAAAATCGGCCAAAGAATATTAGTACTTATACTCTTTTTAGTTTTTTCCAATTTTCTCTTAAATCACTTTAACGATTTTGATTAAATTGTCTATACATATAATAAATAGAATGATTTTTAAGATGTAAGAATCATTTTCTCTTTCCTCAATTTTGGATTTTAAATACCCCTTTTTTTTTTACAGAATTTATTGGCATCTGAAGCCATTTAGACTTCGTGTATATTTATTTGGTGATCAATATAATTTAAATAAATTTTGTCGCTTGGAACGGGAAGCTTTTGGATTAAGAAGCAAAACCTCTATCTCTGGGCCAAGAGGAGGAGTGCCCCAGAGAAAAGATCCGTTGCCATGGTATCAAAATATAAATATTTGTAAATCCTGTTTTTTTTTTTTCGGCATCTTAGGCCATATAGACATTAAACAATTTATAATATATATTTTACGATACATGTAATCCAGTCACATTTACACAATTGGTATGCAAATGATTTTATAAATTTTTATCGGACTGCCTGGGATCCGAACACACACCCCTTGGCTTTTAAGTTTATCAATATTGACAATTTGATCAACTCGGCCACGGGGAGGAAGGAATTCCTATGTTCGACTATAAGCGGAGTTTAATTTAATTTGAATAATTGATTAAAACGCACAAACGAAAAATCTCTAAAATGAAATTGTCTCCTGGCTAACAAGGCAGATCTTACCTTACGTAAGAGATGATGATGTGAGGTGTGGCAGATTTGTTAAAATATATTTAATAAAAAGATATTTATTTATACAAACGTAATCTATAAACAACAAATCTTAATGCCTTCTTAGGACTATAAATTTGTAGTTTCATCCTTCTCTGTTGGGTCGATCCAGAGATATCAGCTAATAAAAAACCTACGAATTTTTTTTTAGCATTTTAAGGTCCTTTTGACTTGTATTCTTAAAAAATATTTTTTCTTATTATTATTATTTATAATATCTCTAAATTTGATAATAAATTTCTTTTGATGTAGAGTTGGCAAGTATAACAGAGCCAACCGTCCCCTCCCCCCCCTCTTCATCCACTAGGTAGATAGATTGTGTGATCTCATTAAATGAATATCACTCACGTTATGCAGGCACTATTTGTTTAGGAAGTGAGTTTATTTTTAAATATTTCTCCTTATCAAACTATTAATTTTCATTTCGATATTGATATTTTCAATAGAAAGATAAGTTCTGATTATTATTATTATATGTATTGATTGCATAATCGAAGAAATAAATGATTTGATAATAAATACTTGATAAATAAAAAGGAAGGTGAAAATGAATTTGTCTGATCATTTGAACTCAGTGAGCTTCGAAAGAAGAGCACAAAGACGAACATCTGTTACTAAGAATTATAAATATATTATTTTTACAGTGGCTTAGAGCTCTTTTTTGCTTTTTTTGTTTATGTAGTATAGGGAAAGTATTGTAATCGTCCCAAAATTCGAACCCGATATTATCCACTCTCTCTATAAAAATTACGAACCAATGAACGGACGGATTATCGTATACAATATCTCTCTAAAATAAAAAATATTATCTGCTATCACTCTAAATTTTTTGTGTAGATATCTTTTTTTCTTTATGTTTTTGATTAGCGTCCAGGAGGTAAATAGTGGCACCATCACTTTTTCCATTCCCAATTAGGCAATTAAAAAATTTTAATCTACTAAATTAAATTCTTATATGAATGTATGTAAATTTTTTTTCGAAATTGAGAATTTTGATGAATTGATTTTTATTTATTTATTTATTTATTTTTAAGATTTTATTTTAAGTCATTTTCGGCTGCCGAAGCCATTTTGACTTTACATTTATTATTATTTATTAAGAAAATCAGTATCGAAAGGACACCCATCCAAAGATGATGCTTATTAACTGAGATCTTGGTGGCTAGAGGAGTCAGAGGCTCCTTGCTTTTTATTTGTTTAATAACGTTTGGTCTTGGCTAACAATGCAGCCTATTCATCATATATTATTGTGATCTATAACTTTTGATAACAATAAACATTAAGTAGAAACACAATTTATTACAAAATACATAATACAACATAGGTACTCATATTTATACAAAAATTCAATTTTTATTAACAACTTAAAAGAATAGACATCAAAATTAATTAAAAAATTCTTTGATTGTTGTCTGACCTTTGCCTATACTATCGATTCTTATCCTATGGCTCTTCATATTCTTCCAATCGTAGGGCACTAATCATGTTTAGAAAGTTTTTAAAGCAAAGGATTATTTTTCTAAAATTAAGAGCAACCGAAATTTGATTACAATTGACACTGAATTATTATAAAAAAAATTTCGAATCCACAAGTCCTCTCTTGAGCCGTTCATAATGGAGATGAAATGATTCGTCCTTTCTTTCATTTGTTCGTTCGTTACCAACAAAAATGTTAATAATAATAATCTTAGAATCACTTTTGCTCTTCGCCAAGCAATTCATTCATTTCTCCTCGAAGTAGTTCTTGTCTCTTCTCCAAATTCAGATTTCAGGTCTTTCTGTTTGTCAATCTATCTATGATTATAAATTTTATAACGTGAAATTTTATTAAATGTAATTAAACATTTTTAGGATAAATAAAAAATTTTCTTTGTTTGTAAATCAATTATATCGTCTTTATTTACTGAAACTGCTACTGCAGGTCTTACGTTAAAAAAGACTTGACGAGATAGAGGCATGCACAATTTTTGCTCACCGATATATTTCTTATTGAGGAGGCGATTAGCCTAAGGGATAAAGCAGCTTAGCTTATAATCTTGAGTTGAAGGCAGGTTCAAATACATCCAATGGCAAAAATTTATATAACTATTAGCGACGCCTCCTCCTGGGGAAGGTAACGGGAACCCTCCCTAGTTTTATTCCCATGAAAGTTACTCTCCAGAGTAATCACAGCTTGTTAATTCTTGATACAATTATTGAAGAGATATTTTATATTATTGTTGAGATCAAAGACCGAAGCTCTCTGTGTCTGGCAAAAGCTCTCTAAGAAATGACATTTGAATGCAATTGAGTCGTAGTTTATTCCTTAGTATGTGTGTGCCTCGGTCCTTGATCTCAACAATAATAAAAAATATATCGGTGAGCAAAAATTGTGCTTGCCTCTATCTCCTCAAGTCTTTTTTAACGTAAGACCTGCAGTAGCAGTTTCAGTAAATAAAGACGATATAATTGATTTACAAACAAAGAAAATTTTTTATTTATCCTATTACAATTATATACCAATAATCTCAACTCCCCCCCCCCTTCTCCCGTGACCGGGAGGTTAAAGATAGTGACAATGTCAATATTGATAACCTTAAAAACCAAGGGGTTCGGATCCCAGTCAGTTCGATGAAAATTTATTTACATCATTTGAATACTATTTGGTCTAAATAGATGTGCCTAGATAATTGTATTGTAATCTTGTTTATTATATATCGTTTAAAAGTGTATATGGCCTCAGATGCCGAAAAAAATCTCAACTTTAATGAACATTTATATATAAAATACTTCTCAAGACCCATTCTTCTTAGCGATAGGTAGAAGTTGTGTGGCAAAATTAGAAAAGAAAATTTTGCATTTTATTTAAAGTTAAATTTAAAGACTAATATACATGGCCATCATATTGGTAGCACCGTCATTACGTTTTTTGTAATTTTGAGCTGGAATTCTTAATCAGAGCCCTTGAAAACTCCCCGAAACCAAATTTTATTCAAGACTCTCATATTTTGATCAGAATTTAGTTCCATTGTGTGGTTTCCATTTAAACAACAGACGAGAATAAGCAGCTATGTAGTAGAGAGTCGAAAAAATTCTGAAATTGTTTCTCTTTTGAAAACATTCGGTGTCTTTGTTCCTTTCAATATTTGGATCATCGTCTTCTTTTGCTTATAAACATTTATTGTAATAAAACAAGTAGAAAAACTGTTGATTTCCAGAAAATGAAATAAAAACGCTGGACTGTGATTGGAGACCTCCGCCGTCGAAGTCGGTCCCTTTGTCCTTTCACCTTCGTCTTAATTAATAAAAAAAAAAAAAAAAAATATATATACAATTCATCATGATTATATAAATCTGGTTTTTGAGTTAGTTAGGGTTAAAGAGTTTTAGGTTTGGAGTTCACCTAATTCCTCTCCCCCTCTCTCTTCAAGGATCATTAACCAACCAGAGAGAGAAAGAGAGAATTTACACACACTCACACACTCTAAGCTTGAATTCAATTTGGGTATAATCCTAAAAAAAA
>JAAAKE020171255.1:0-11448 GCA_010014785.2 Anisolabis maritima | reverse complement strand
TTTACTCATCACTCCATATAGAGTCGAATGAAAACTCATAAAATGTGTTTAGCTATTAGGTTAAAACATCATCAGGCGTACTTTGGTCCAACTCATCAAGTGTCTAAACTTATCACAAAAAAATTTCATTTCTATTATGACTATAAATGATTATGATTATGATTATGCTAACGGATTAAGCGTCTTACATATATATATATATATAGAGAGAGAGAGAGAGGGTATATAACTAAACAGAGCAAGAAATCTCATTTCTTTTTAATTGTGAAGTGATGAATATTTTGAGCAAGAACTTTTTTTTTGTTTTCAAATACCAATCATAAAATTGTAATAATTTGATTTTGTGTTTGTGCTTTTTTTTTTATAATATATTCGTATTGTTATGTAATAATATAAGCGTTTACAAAAATATAATGCAAATAGCAAAACAAGTTACCACAACTCTTAATCGTTATATGGAAAAACTACTGAATAATAATAGTATATAAGAATAACGAATGAAAAAGATAAAATAAATTGTCTAAAATCTTTACGCAATAATCACATTCATTCCAAAAAAATAATAATTTGGGTTTATTTATTTATTAAAATTCCTTAGTTAAAATTAACCTATTTTAATCTCATTTTTTTTTTCTAAAATTTCAAAATAAATTTTTTTTGGGATTGAATTATATTATATTATTATTATTAATATTGCGCAAAAATTTGTGTATGTATGTGTGTTTGTGTGTGCGTTTTTCAAACTATCAATATTAAAAAAAAAAAATTGTTTTTACGATAATATGAAATAGAGATTAGAAATTATATTCTAAAAAAAAAAAATAAATAATTTTTCGTTTTGAAGATATTTACAATAAATAAAATAATTTTTCTAAAAATTTAGGTTCTTTTTTTTAGCGAAAAATAAAATAAATTAATAAATAAAGGTCGTACTTTGAGGGTTTGAAAAAAAAAAAAGAGGAAGTGCCAACTAGTCCAGGGGTTCCCAACCTGAGCCAAATTGGGTCAGAATAAAATTTTTGAAAAATGAAGCGCCACAGAAACCGCTAAGGGGCCCATGAAACATTTCAAAATAAAATAAGCCCATATATTTTTTTGTAAGTCTTTTTCGGCATCTGAGGTCATTCAGACAATATAATAAATTTCTTCGCTCAGAACGGAAGAGAACCGCTGACTCTTGAAACGAAGCGAAATCTCTACCTCAGTTCCAAGGGATAGGAACTCGCTCCATCGTAGGTAAAAATAAATATGATAGCCAATCTAAGTTAAAATTTTTAATACATCCATATATGAGCTTTTTAATAGCAGAATAGTATTTCTTAACATATACAAGCGTGATTCAAATGAAAACCTTAAAAATATAATAAAATGAAAGAGTTGAACAATTGAATTGGCAGATGGCAATAGATACTCTAAGGATCAAAAAATGACAAAAGATGGGGATGTATTGCTGCAACAGCGCCAGTACAAGGATAGCAATTAAGATTTCTATTTGAATCACCCTTGTATTTATGACGTACGTTTTACCATTCAAAACCCATTAATGCATTCCAAATAAATATTCCTAACTTTCCTAAAGTTTTACACGGGCAATGGTTAAAAAAAGGGAACCCCTGATCTAGTCAATTTTAAAAAATCTCTATTTCATTCAAGATGTATGAAATGAAAAATATTCGGCTTAAGTACATTGTAATCAAACGATTCTCACGATTCATTTAAAAGCATAATGATTGATTATTATATATTAGGAAAATTGGACAAAGAGCTTCTTCTTCAATGCTTTCATATAAAATACAAACAGGTAAATTTAGATACACAGTGGAATATAAACGTACTTTTACAAATGTATTCTAAAAGATGGATTTATACAATGGAGAGAAAATATATACATACCAAAATATATACATAAATATATATATATATATATTTTAGTATGTATATTTATATTATATAGTACCCGTTTCAAATTACTAAATCCACATCATGAAATATAAGTCTAATTTTGTAAAAAAAAAAAGTAAATAATAATAAATAAACGAAGATGTGAATTTAGTAAAAGAAAAAAAACTCACAAGGGAAAACCAGGAGACTCTGGTTTCAATCCAACATGGGCAGAATTATATAGTATTTTGTATTTCTTGAAAGATAACAGAGCAGTAAAGTAACATAACTTAGGTATTCATGAGAAAAATCAAAATGAATAGATAATCTCCTTAACAGCTTATATAATACAAAATAAATGGCGTCGGTGAATATATCACATATTATTTAATTTTTCTATAATTGTGTAATTTATTTGCCAATTTGCAACGAGATTAATTGAACAAAGTAAATATTTTCAAAGAAACTTAGGAGTGTAAAGAACAATCATTCGTTAAATGAATGTGCCAATTTAAACTGCTTGTTTTTATGATAAATTTCATTCAAAAACTTTGGAAATATTTTACAAAAGCTATTTATTTATTGATTCCAATAATTTCGCTTTTGGTCTTCAGGTTATATATATTTTGTATTTATATTTTTTTCTTCTTTACAAAAAAAAAAAAAAAAGCTATTGAATTGGTTATTATTATTAAATAAAATATATTAATAACTAATAATATTTTTCGAATGAGACCATATAGACATTAAACGATATTAATATAATATATTAACGATATAAATTCTCCAGGTATATTTATCAAAACTGTTAATGGAGTTTGTTTCCCCGAATCAAAAAACAAAGAAACATATTTATTATATTAAAAGTGTATTATTTTGTAGATTTAATGAAGGACTCCATTTGACGTGTCGATTCAATCTAGAAAGTAAGGGAACGTTAAGTTAAATAAATAAATTGTAAATTTTGCTTCTTGAATTTTGATTCTTGAATGTTGATATTAATATAATATTTATTTAATATTAAATTTTGTATTATTTAAAATTTAATATAATTTTAATAGAAATTATAAAAAAAAAAAATTAAATAATAAAAACATAACATTCGCGAAAAGTAGGGATTGAATCTATAATCTACGCTTATAAATCGGGCCATCTAGCACCTGAGCTATGCTTCAAACTTATTTTGTATTATATAAACTGCTAGGATGGGATTATCTATGTTTATTTTCTCATGAATGCCGGATTTATGTAGTTTAATATAGCTTCAGGCTAAACAGAAATATTTTCTCTCCAAGTTTGCTTAAAATCAGAGACCAGAGAATTCCAATCTCCCCTTGTCAGTTGTGTAAATGTCACAGCAAAAAAGATGATTAGAGAAGAATTAATTATATATAAGATTTTATATATATATACAGGGTAGGGGAGGGGACGACGACGACGACGACTTTTGATCTTTTTTTTTATAAAAGTAAGTCTTTTTTTTTTACCTTGAAAAAGGTATATGGTGTATGTTGCATGTGTCTATGTATGTGTAATAAAAACGTAATACTGGACTCTTCTAAAAACTATTAGGGTTTCAAGAAACGAAATTCTGAGCACCAGTTATGTCGAAAATTCCCTCTCTAATAAAAAAACAAAA
Organism: Anisolabis maritima; assembly: GCA_010014785.2. NCBI lineage: Eukaryota > Metazoa > Arthropoda > Insecta > Dermaptera > Anisolabididae > Anisolabis > Anisolabis maritima. Next base: position 7,928 of record JAAAKE020171255.1, on the reverse strand, counting down.
CATTTAAAATTCACCCTGCATATAATTTAATATTATATTATTAAGCACAAAAATTCTTTTCAATTTGCTATGGGAATTGAAATAATCCCTCTAGTAAATTGAGAGATTATACGTTTCGTGCTTGATAATAGATAGCTACTAAAAAGTAATAAAAAATTTGGTTCCCCAAAGATTGAGGAACGAAGCGTATATGGGTTTTGGCACATGACGGAGGGGTGGGTTTTTTTGAGGGCGTATTTAATCACGCTAACAATAAGAAACCTGAGAAAAGAGAATAAATATGTTTATATGTATTTTGTATGTTTATGGATTAATATGGATATATATATATATTTATATATATATAAATGAAATACGACCAGAAATGAGACGTAACGACTCAGGCAAGATTATGAGGCAATTATCAGCTATTAGAAGTAGTGGTTGTCGTCGTAGTTGTAGTGGTGGTGGTGGTCGTGGCGACTGTCGACGCTGGAGGAGATGATTCTTGGGTTGTTGAAGCGGCGTTGCATTGTTCGGGAGCAGAAGAGACAAGAGGAATTGGCCGAGATCGCGAGTATTGTTTTTTCTAAAAGTTCAATTAGATATCAATTAAAAATTGAGATGAAGAAGAGGAAGGAGTCAGCCAAAGAAAAATCAATAAAATTTATTTTGCTCTCAACGGATAGTTTAATGAAAATTTCATATAATCATTTTCTTGACAAAATTAAAGACATCAATAATGTTTGTCATTTTTATTTTTAAGTGAAATGGCATGAGAGAGCATTCTTTATGAAATATTTTCATTTACTAAAAACCTCGCAAGCAAACACACCTGCCATGTTTCTTATAAATTAAAAATTGCCAAACAATTGATTAATATTTTTTTTTTTTGTCAAAAAAATGTTTATATCTTACTCAACATGTGTAATAATCGTTTGACATTTGATTGGCGAAGAGCGTTCGTAATCTCGATAGCATTTATTTATTTCTTCTTGGCTGACTCCTTCAAAATCTACAGCTACAAAAACTCTATGAGTATCAACTAATATGAAATAGTAGCCTTTTATTTCTAAACGCAACGTCTCAGTTTCGAGATTGTAACTTTTTTAAGGTCCTTAATTAATGGCTTATTGTTGGTCATCACAAAAAAAAAAAAAGATTAACAATTCAACAAATATCAATTCAAAGACTACGATGTAAAATTTATTTTGACATCTCTTGTATTTTTTTGGTGGTGACTGTATTCCAATGAGTTATTTATTTAAAAAAATTGAATGCTTTGAAGAAGTTACAAATTCTTAACGAAACTTTATATTTAAGCATAAATTTAATTTTTTTATTTTTCAATATTCTTTCTCTAGTTGATGTTAAGTGATAGTTAATTTCCACTAAATTTTTTTTTTTTGAAGTCTTTTTTAGACGTTCACAGTTATTAATAAGATGCCTCAAAAGATGTACGATATTATTCATATATGTATAATACCGTACATCTTTTAGACTCTGTCTTTATTAAATTAAATGGTAGTATAATTTAAATAAATTTTTGTTGCTCAGGACGGGAAGCGATCCACTGACCTTTGGTACGTGAAACCAGCCAGACCTCTAGCTCTGCACCATGGAACAGGTCATTGTACTAAATTTATATACCAAATTAAAGGGAGTTGCCATCCGCCCTAAATGTGCACTTGACAGAAGTAATCAATAATGGAAGAAAGTTCGAATGAAAATTGTGCACAGTTTTGGACCAACAGTCAAAGTTGAGAGTGAAAAGACTAGTATAGGAGTATACGAGGGGCAATCAAATATAAATACACTTTTTTGAATTGTAATTGGGATAGGCGTGATTCTAGCAACCGTTAGATAGTGTCAGGAGTAGGGAAACGGCCTCAACAGCTTTGGTTCTTCCCTCGTTTAATAGCAAAGAATGAGCGAGAAAAAGGTACACAAGTCAGTTTCGTTGCTAGTTTCTCATTCTTGAGAACGTGAAACTGGATGAGATTGATACCCTGACATGGGATCGTGTGAAAACATGGAGCAGACAGTTTAAGGAGGGGCGTAACCGTATTGAAAATGAGTGTCATCATCCCCGGCCTGTTTGGAATCGGTTAATTATTCGACCAGCTTAATTTTATGAAAATGTTATCCAAAAACTTGTTAGAAAAAGTCTATAATTGGAGAGGGGGATTATGTAGAAAAGCGTTATTTTGACTGTATCAGGAAAAATAATTTTTTTTTTACAAAAGATGTTTATATTTGATCAATCCTATCAAAAAGAGGGTCCAGTTTAAGATTAAAAAATTAAAATTTTAATCAAATAAGAGTCTACTAATAATTATTTATTTTTAAAATCTTTTTTAACCCTTTGGCCGTAACCGTCCAGAACTGGAGTTGATGATTATAAAATTATATTTGTATGAAATAAAAAACTCACCTTTCTTCGGAATGGGAAACAACCTTTCTTTTCTGGTTCAGGAATTGCATCTAATATAAGATCAGGCGTTGGAGTATTATTGGGGCCGAAAACGTTAAGTTCTGAGAAACATTTGGTTTCAATCATCTAAAGACAAAAAGAAATTTTTTTATATATTTGTTTGAAAGAATAGGCTATAAAAAAAAAAGAAATTGAAATTACCTCGTTTTGCCAAGGAATAGATACAGAACCTGTATTGAATTTGCTATAAAAAGTGTCGTCAGTTGCGTCTAAATTGACTCCTTTCACTGTTGAAAATTGTTCTATATCCAAAACATCTTTTGCATAAACTGCATGAGGCTAAAGAAGAGAAAAAGAAATAAAATTTAAATATTGCTAAAATTCTTAAGGAGCTTTTTGGGCAAATTTGAGCCTAATCAAAGGATAGGTAACCACCCAGGAGGCGATTAGCCTAAGGGATGAAGCAGCTTAGCTCATAATCTTGAGTTGAAGGCAACTCAGGTTCAAATACATTTAATGGCAAAAATTTATATAACTATTAGTGATGCCTCCTCCTGGGGAAGGTAACGGGAACCCTCCCCAGTATTATTCCCATGAAAGTTACTCTCCAGAGTAATCACAGCTTGTCAGTTCTTGACACAATTATTGAAGAACCACCCACACTACCTCTGCTAAATATAATTATATTCTTATATTTCAAAGACTTATTGATTATTAAATATAAATAAACTTAATTTATTTTAAATAATTATAGTCAAAAAGAAAGAATTACGCGCAAAGATGGTGCTCTTTGCTAATAATTCTAATTTTTTATGCCCTTTCTCTTAGTTACTATTAATTATTATTATTAATGAATATTTTTTTCTCAAATTCCAATTTGATCTTTTAATTTAATAAATAAAAAAAAAAAAAGTGATTGGATAATGAATTACATCAGGGATAAACGGTGGGTCGCACAGTCCTGCTTCAAGTCGTTTCCAATTGACAGATCGAAAAAAAGAATGTTTTTTCACTTCTCTTGACCCTTGGCGATTGCCTTGAGTTCGACATCCAAGACGTTCCCTCGCTTGTTTACGTAATAATTGGCCACACAATGATTTTGAATCATCACAGAATTTATGCGAATATTTTTCCGTATCATCTTTAACGCGACGATCAACTTCCTCTCGTTTCACCTAAAATAAAAAAATTAATAAAAATTATAAACATTTATGTTAGGAAATAATAAAATTTTACTACTTGCTATTATGAGGCCTTTTTTTCTTTCTTTTAATCGACAAGTAGTCAGTTGTGCTGTTAGAGGCCGAATAAGGATTAGGAAGGCAGACTGCAGGAAAAAAAAGAGAGAAACCTTTGGATGCCAAAAGCCGAATGGAGACGTTTCGGACAAATTTTATTCGTCCATCTTCAATCACTTATTGGCTTCTTGTGGTCGGGCAAAAAATTGTCATGATGTAACAATACATATATTATATTGATATACCAGTATTATTATAATTATATCCTCGCATGTGTCCACACGACACTCACTGTAGAAGAAATATAATGTGTATACATACATCATGACAACTTTGGGCCAGACCACAAGAAGCCAATAAGTGACTGAAGATTCGGCTTTTGGCATCCAAAGGCTTCTCTCTTTTTTTTTTTTGCTGCAGTCTGCCTTCCTAATCCTTTATTCTTTCTTTTATTTAAACGTCTAGTTCTCTCTTATGTGAAAGTGCATATAACTTAGTATATATACATTGAGAGACCCTGACTTTTTTTTTGCAGATTCACCTTACACTTGCTTTTTTTATAGATGTGTTCTTAACTTTAGGAGGACGTGCCACACAAATTGATAATCGCTTTATTAGAAGATTCTGCGTATATTTAGATCATCTGATTAGGGAATAAAGCAGTCAGCTTTCTAATCTTGTTGGAAAGACATCAGAGGCTCCCATCCAAGTAGTGGGTGAGGGACAACGTTTCAAACACTAACCGTTGAGAAATTATGTAATTACTACTATAATTCGCTTCATTTTTCTTAATAAAACATTTAATTATATAAACAAAGATTTTTATCCATTTTGGGGAATTGACTTTTCAAACAGGTTCGTCTCTCAAATTAGAACTGCAAACAAAATCAGCAAACGCAAAAGAAACAATTCCGCATATTCTCTGTGAATACCCCTTGTATTATTATTTGAGGGAATACCTTTTTTCCTGATTTTTTCTGACAATTTAATGACAGAGCATTTTTCTTGAATAGGATATCATCACCTAATTAAACAAGGTCCCTAGTGTTTTTTTATTGAGAAATCTTTTAAATAAAGATAAATAAAAATGACCCAACAACAAACAATATATAATAGATAGAGGCTGTAATAATTATCTTATTTATTTATAATTTTTGTTACATTTTATAAATGAATGCCAATTGATTTGATAACAATAGGGCTATTTGTAATCGAAGTGATTGAGTTGTCCTTCTCTAAGTGAATGAGGGAAGCACATTCGATCTACTAATTATATTTTTCAGTATACATTATTGATAAAATACAAACCATCAGTATTAATTAACAATTAATCTTGAAGAAAGGCATGATTGGTGCCCGAAATGTCGGCAATTAAAAAAATTAAATAATTTGTTTTATTTAATTTCTCCAGGTTGCGCCTCCCCCTTTCTCCTGAGATTAAATTAAACAGCCACTCTCTTCATTCGTTTTCATTTAAATATAATTTTTTTTTTTTTTTTAAAGAAAAAATGTTGTTTTGCTTTATTTCAATAAAATAAATAAAAAAAGAGATAAATAAAAATATTTTTATGATCCGCTGGTTCAGGACAGCCGAGCGTCGTCTTCAATATCTTTGCGTTTTGGAACGTTTATCAATCATTATTCGAAACGACAGCCCGGATATCTTTATGAGCTGTTCACATTTTTAAATCTTCCAACCTTGAAAAATAGCGATGGTGGGAGAACATGTGCTGTTTGATCTTTGCGTTTCGTTGTCTCGCTGACATGAGAATGACGAGGTCTGCCTTCGTGCGTTCTTTGAAGGGACGCGGGGGGATTTTGGGGTTCGGCCTACCCTTGATTTCTCTCTGAGTCTTTGAAAGGAGCCTTGTATGGAAATCTATAATCAGAACTGATTTAAATTAAACAATTATATTTAACATATATATAGTATATATATTAATATATATGTATAGTATTAGTATGGGTCTATATTTGTATATATTTTAATAAAATAGTTAATTAAAGCAATCTCAGACCATATTATTTAAATAAATAAATAAAATAAAAATTGAATTAAAAATACTTTTTAATTTTTATATAAAGATAGATAATATAAACAAAAAAAAAAAAATTTCAAAAAGATGAAAGTGAAGGGTTTTTGTTGCGCTCTTCAATGTGTCCGTCCTCTTCTTCCTTTCTAGAATGGATGAATGGCCAGTACAGGCACAAGTTGAATTTTCTCGTTGGTGATCTTGGAACAGAAATTTTATTCTTTGTATATTCAAAAAATATGAAGAATAATGTTCATTGTTTGTATTATTGTAGTTTATATCGATTCTTGTTATCAACGTTAATCTGATCTTATCAAGCAGATGAGGGATTTGTTTCTTTAAGCTTCCCTTCTGCTCGTTTATTTCCACCTTTTTTTTTTCTTCTTTTAATCTTGATGATTGTTCCAACATTTCCTTAGACTTCGAATTACAAGATGCTGTATTAAATGAATTTGATAAAGATGATGGTGAATTTGAATGAAAGCTTCCTTACTTATTTATTTTCAGAAGGAATTTCTTCTTTATTTTTTCTCCGTCTTGGCTCTTCACGCTGATCGTTTATACCAATTGGTCGTCTTGATTTATTGACGAGAAAAGATTTCTCGTCAGGAACCCTTCACATTCCGAAGGCTGATCGTTATTGAAATCATAAGACCTGGTTCCATTAAATTTACTTCTATTTGTCACTCCTTCACTTACTCCACCTCTAGTTCTTCCAGAATTCGGCCGCCTACCTCGATAAATACCTCATTTTATAAATTATACAGGCCCCTTTCATTTTGTCTTGGGGCTGAAAAAATTTGCAATGTTTCCCTGGATATTTTTTAATTGTTGGTTAATTTCTAATTTTTCTTTTAATATTTTTTTTTTTTACTTTTTCGGCATCTCAGGCCATTTAGACTCCGTCCTTATTTATTTATACCAATTGGTAGCCAATATAATTTAAATGAATTTTTGTCCCGAGATGGGATATGACCTTTGGTACGAGAAGCCAGACCTTTACCTCTGCACCAAGGGACAGGGTTTCTTCTCTTAAACAATACTTATATATTTTATTTACTTCATTAAAATGTGTTAAATGAGTATAGAAATATCTTTGCATTTTTTTGAAATTCTCCATTGTTCCAACGAACTTAAAAGGAACTTGGTCTTCTTCTCGATGAATAGTTAGCTATTATTCCCTTTTCACTCCAACCCCCTCTGAATTTATCAACAATATCTTGAAGAAGGAAGGAGAGAGAAAAACAGCAATTAATCCATAAGTTTTTTATTTATATTTCGATTCTCAAACGTGCGTCATCATAGGATGACGGAAGTGGGCTTTCTTCCAAGTTGAATCGCGTTAAAAAAACGCATAATTTTATGTTTTTAGTTTGTGGCAAATTATTTATTAATATTTGGCCGTGATTTTTAGAACTTTGGGAGATAATGTTTACGTTATAAGATTTATAGCTACGGTATATGAAAATAATCATTTCATTTTATTTCCAAATTTGTTTTATGAGATTCCGAGTCAATAAATTTCATCTTGAGTTTTAAAATTAAATTATATGTAATTTTAAAAAAATTTCTATTTGACTCCATTTCAAATTTATGTAATGAAGATATGGAAAAAAAAGTAGTTTAATCGCTCTGACGTCCTTTATTACGCAAAAGATTAAATTGCGGTTTTTTATGCATATTTCCATTATCTTTCATTTAAATCGATATAAATTTATGTATTGTCAGATATGTGTTTCAGTAAATCCTGATGTTGCTTTATGCACTACAAAGATGTGTATTTATTTATTAACGCCTTCATATTGCTACTATCCTCCTGGAATATTCTGGGATTTTTTTTTACCAATTATTAAAAATTCGCTTAATTATATACTCATATTTATATATGTAAACTAGCACCCACGCCCCCCCTCCCTTGAGGTCGAGAGGTTAAAGATATGACAATGCAATATTGATAACCTTAAAAGCCAAGGGGGGTGAGTTCAGAGCCCTGGCAGTTTATTTAAATCAAATGGATATCAAGTGATATAAATAAATATGTTTGGATAAAACGTATCATAACTAAAATATATTTGTAATTGTTTAAAGTCTATATAGCCTCAGATGCTGAAGAGATTAAAAAACCCCTATAAATCAGATTAAATTATTAAGGAAATTAATTTGAATTCACTGATTCATGTTCAAACTCATGAGAAACTTATGATAATAAGAAACATAGTTTTCCTATGAAATCTCAAGGAAATT
>JAAAKE020171244.1:0-11449 GCA_010014785.2 Anisolabis maritima | reverse complement strand
ATTCAGGAAAAGAATATAATCATTTAACAATAAATTTTTGAACTTTTTTCTTAAGTTAAAAAAAACATACAAATTATAAAAATATAATTCAATTTCCTAAAATTATAATGAAATATGAAGGAAAGTTATAAAGAGAGTCTTTTAAGAATAATAAGATGAGATTTATAATATACAAATTATTAAAAAATTATTACTATTAAATTGATTTAACAAAATCCTTGCGAAAATAATAATAGTAATCCATAAATAAAAAATATATATATATAATTTTTTATTATTATTTTATAAAAAAATAATAGAAAATTACCTTAGTTTAAAGGAGTACAAAAAAAATTCGTAGTAATTTCTGTATTCATTGGTAAAATTCTCTTGTTCGATATAATCTGATTAATTTGGGTTTAAATATATGTGGGTTTATTAAAAAAAAATAATTATGAAATCATAAAAAAATTGTAGGAGTTTTTTGGTTATTCGTCGACAAAATAAAATTTGTCTGAAAAACAATAAATTATTTTATTAAAATAATAAAAAAAAATCAGGATGTTCGAGATAGATATTTTAAATGAAGAAAGAATTTTATCTTATATTACTTTAATATTATAAAATACCAGTAAACAATTTTTTAACTACATAAGTATTTAAAAATTAAATATTTATATAAAATTTTAAAGAATTTTTATTGTATTCATATATTTCTTTTTATCAAATTTTCAAATTGGATTTTGAAAATTATATATTTTTATGAACAATTGATAGAACGGGAAAAAAATTATGGAAAGGGAGATTTACTAATTAATAAAAAATTGGTGCTTTTTTTTATTAAGTGAACATTTTTTGCGCAAGGGTTTGATTTTATTATGCAAAATATTTTAACTTAATAAACTACAATATTTTCACTTAAAATATTTTTCTATTTTTTTATATTTAAAAATCATTTTTAAATGATTGAGTGTTGGGCTATTTAGGCGAGATGTTTAACCCAAAAGGGAAAAAGCGTCTCGAATAGGTAAAGTGTATATATACTATCATAAACAAAGTTAAATGAACAAAGACCTAATCGATTTCTGTCTAGATAATTTTGTGTATGATAGTATATTTATGTAGTATGTATGTGACTTAAAAAAAATTATAAATTATATAATTAAGAAATTAAATAATATAAGCATATTTACCATATTTGATTAAGTCAACATACATATCTCAAGCTAGGAAAAGAATTACCACTTAGGCAATATATATATTTACAAAGTTTTTTTTGCGGGATATACCTTATATTATAAGAAAATATTTAATCCGCATATACGATGAATTGCTGGTTATCAGTGTCGGAAACTTCAACTTGCACAAATTGAGGGGTTTGTAAAGGGTCAGTATGAAGACTGGGAACAGATCGCCCAATGGCATTTCTTGATCTGAAATAATTTAGAATTTATTTAATGGTAATAATAATTTAAAAATAAAATAATAACTCACTTGGCCTTAGCATGTGTTAAAATGTGTGACTTTAAATTTGTTGACTGGGCGAATTTTTTGTTACAACCATCGAATGGACAAACATAAGGACGATCGCCAGTGTGTATTCGTACATGTGTCCTTAGATTAAAATCAAGTGAAAAACGTTTACCACAGCCTTCGAATGTACACTAAAAAATAAGAATGTGATAGTTATAAGTAAATTTATAGCTTAGTATATAATACTATCAGATAATAACAATAGAAGACCTAGTTTTTTTTTTTTTGATATATTAACATAACTAGAAGTTTTAAAACTTCTCAGGTAGTTTTTTTTTCCTGGATTTTTTCTATTCAAGATCATTCTTTTTTTAAGTCTTTATTTGAGGCCATTTAGACACCGAACATTTATTTAAATTATTTGGTAGCCAATATAATTTAAATAAATTTAAACGAACCACTGACCCTTAGAATATAAAGCCATGGTCCAAAAAACAAATGCAAAGATCATTCTATCCAGCCTTACTCAATTATTTTTCTCTCAGACCACATTCATTTGTTTGCTATGTTGGCATATGTGGTGTAAAATATTTTAAACGCTGCCTTGAATATATTTATATAGACCGCCTTTAAACCTTACATCAATAAATAAAATTCATTAAAATAAAATAAATTACATCTTATCTAAAAAAAACAAAATCCGGTTTAACGAAACGATAAATTTAAATTTGTTTTATCTGATTCTTATAAAATTTTATATTTAGGTTTTAGACATTTCCATTATAATACAGACCGTCATTAAGTATTAGTTTACTGAATCTATATATTAATTAAAATTAATATAATATAATATATAAGGCTCTATCGTATATTTTTTAAGAAAGTCTTTATTTTTTAAATTATATATATGATTAAATTCTAATAAAAAAATTGTTTTAAATAAAAATCCAACTTTCATTATCATAGATATTTGGCGAATCAAATAAATATTAAAATCTCCATATTTATTAAATTTAATCGAAATTAAATGATGAGAGAAATAGAACCAGCTGTTATTAATCAAGAATATCGTATATCATTTAATTGCATAGAATGAAAGTCTACTAAATTGCTCTGATGTAAGGTGGCCTTATGATAATAACAGCAGGTTTTCATTTCTCCCATCTTATAAATCTTTTTTGCCTGCCTCTGTCTAGATCCTTCCAATTATAATTATAATTAAAATTTAAATCAGAATTGTAATTGATTATTAATATTTAATGCAATTAAAAAAAAAGGTTAATATTATTTAATTTAAAATGTTAAATGCTGAAAAGGAAAAATGAACAAATAGGATAATAATTGAAAAATACCTGGAATGGTTTTTCTCCAGTGTGCACTAGCTGGTGCCTTTTCAATTTCGAGCTTTCAACAAATGCTTTTCCACACTCGGCACAGACATGAACTCGAGGGCCGTGGGTATGCAAATGTTTACGCATTGCAGAATTATCACGAAACATCTTTGCACATCCTTTATGAGGACATGCAATAGTCCTATCGATTCCATCTGATGAAGGTTTTTTCATTTTCAATTTATGGCCGGGTCTTAAACAAAAATAAATAAATAAATATATGAAGAAAAACAGGTGAAATTTATTTTTATTTTAATATTTAAGGTATCATTTATTTTAGTTGAATTATTGAAATAATTTTACCTCAAAAGGACCAAAGAAAGTGAGTAATTCAATTTTTGAAATAAAAACTTTACACAAAGAACCTATGTTAAGAAATATTAAATACTCTTAAATGAAAACCGTACGAAATCAATTAAATATTTAATAAATAAGAATAAAATTATATTAAAATAAGGGGCGTAACCAAAGATGAATCCGAGAAAGGGAATCAAAAACCCATCGAGGCAAAAATTAAAAAAAAAAATCTAAAAAATTTGTAAAACCAATTAAATTACAATAATTTTGGATAAATCAATATTTATAATATAATAAATAATAGGTGGATGTCATATATCAACGCACAATAAAATTTCCAACTCTCCCCATCCCCTCCCTTAACGATGACAGAATGTTTAATTTAATAAAATAAATATAACTTTATTTCAAAAAGGGAGAGAATTGAACATTTGAATTTTTCTATATGCCTTTTTAAATACGTTTATTGAAGCTGTTAGCCAACAATATTTACTAACATTGATACTTGCAGGTTAATTTCAAATTTCTAATGACATCAAATTATTTGAGTGTTCTATTTTAGGAATTGAAGCTTTCATAGTTGTTGTTGTTATCATTAATAAATAAATTACATTTATGGTTTCATTGTGGTTTATTTGTATTAAATACAACGTTTTAGCCCGAAATGTAGCCAGGATTTTTGTTTGGAAGAGTTCCAAATAAATTTTTTTTTCTTGTATGGTCTTTACTTTTTTCTTTTTTTGCTTGTGGTTGATTCTTATTATAAATTCAATTTAAACTTGTTATTTTTGTAATTTTTCCATCATTTTATTAAAAATTTGAATTGATTTTTCCAATTTCGTTCGGGTTTGGACTCCCTCCCCTGAATATGCCCCTCAGATTGTGGTCTTTTTCAGGTACAATTCATATAGAAATAAGACTTTTTGTGAGAATTTGAATTGTACCTAAAGTATTCAAATTCACAGTTGAACTGAAAATAGAATTCATTTTATTAATAATAAGGTGAAAGGTCCAAAATTGGGACAATTGAATAATATCCATTTGAAATTTGAATAGCAAGTATAAATGTTAGTAAATATAACTTCCATAAATGATTGATAATTTCACTGTGACTGATACATGGTCAATCCATTTCAAGGAAATTCTCCCTCATATTTAATTTAAATTGGGAATTATTAAAGCAGAGGTAAAGTTCTTGCTTTTAGTGATTCATTTTCCGTCGTGTGCAATGTAATTTATTGAAATTATATTGACTACTAATTAAAGAAATATAGACGGAGTCTAAATGGCCTCAGATCTCGAAAAAGAATTTTAAAAAATAGAGAATTAAAAAAAATCGGTTGATTAAAACCTCCCCAGCACCTTATTTTCCCAGGCCAAAGCTTAAGAGAAATTATAGAATTTATGAAAAAAAAGCATAGTAAATTTGGATTTGATAAAACAAGAAAAAAGTGAATGAAAATAAAAGAATAAATTAATTTATTATATTAAAATTATATCTGATAAAGTTGACATTCAGTTATGGAGAAGGGTGAATAGATAAATAAATAAAAAGGGAAAATCAATAGTTAATTCTCAATTTCGTTTTTACAAAAGTATTTTAGCTTTGAGAAAGCATGGATAATGTTTACTGATTATCTAAATATAGAAGTCAACCTGGTCGCTACCGCCTACTAGTAGGCGATTCAAGTTTTCATGATGGGCGGTAGTTGGTAGATTAAGTAAAATTTCGATAACGGTGAATAATATCCAAATATGTGGAAAATGATATTTAATTTATTGATACCTTTCCCTACTTCCTATCTTGTATAATCAGGTTTTAGAGCCTCACCAAACAGAAACCGTCCGTTCCTTAGGAAAATTAAACCGACATCAACTATATAGTCTCGGAGCATCAGCCTTAAAGAACTCATTAATAATTTATTAAACGTAATAGTTTTTTCAATTTATATTTTTTACATTTAATTTTTTTCTTTTTCTTCAATTTAAGCAGCGTCCGCACTAGTAGGAGATGCAGAATCAAATTAAATTTTCTGTATATTATAAATATACGCAAAGTACAAATAAAAAGATTAATTTAGCTACTTTTTACTAAACCTCTTCTCAAAACTACCTTACTAAATTAAGTTAGTGCAGAACCGTAGGGCGGTAGGGAAATTCTACTACCAACCTAGATACAAAAGTAGGCGGTAGGTATAAAAAGGTTGAACTAAACGATTAAAATCTTCACATATAGCATACATGCCAGGTTCAAGAATATTATTAATATATTATATTTTGTCCAAGATTGATTAAGATTATTGATATTAAAGAAGAAAGATGTTTTAGAAGTCATTGAAATATTTAAAATTGATTTCTATTACAATTATTCAACGTATAATAATAACATTGGTTAATAACTTTATTTATGTTTTTTAAATTTTATTTAGTGATGAAGAAGGCCATTATAATTTAGGTGGGCGTTTTGAATGGTTATTGCATAATGAAACTTACCGAGCAAATTCCGCTAATTGTTTTGGATCGCTTAGATCCAATCCAGGAATTCCTTCGGGAGGAATTCTTTTTCCAGTCATATATTCTTCATAATCGGGATCTAAATCTGGATTGCTGGCCTCATCTACAAATGAAATAAGTGTAATTAATTTTAATAATTGAAAAATAATTAGTAATATACTATCTGTTATATTCAGAAGTAGACGCTTACCTTCTGAGTGATCTTACACGACCTATACAAAAACACAAGATAGCAAATTATATGGAAAAGACTAAGAAATTTGTTATCTTTTGTTTCTATATAAATCTTATAATAAACTAGTAACTCTGAGTTTAAGCGTCTGTATATAACAGATGATGTATAATAAAATAAATTGGGCAAACTCTAAGCAGATATATAAATTGCAAAAATAATAAATTTCACAATATGAAAAACATTATGAAATTTGATTATTTTGATCTTCTAATTATTTAAAACAATAGCGTTTTTCCAATTAATTTTGATACGCATAATATTAACATTAAACATATATTATTATATTACCTAGGTATCATTAATTTTAATTGTTTGTTGTGCATAACAAATTTTAGTATAATGAAAATGGAAACTAAGTTTTTTGAATAGTTCTATTGTTTAAAATATGGTTGTTTGGATCACTCTCACCGTGGACATTTGTATCAAACATTTAGGTATAAAATCAAATGCAAATGGGAACATTTGTTATTCAAGTATAAAGAAAAAAAGGACTCTTCATCAGCTAAAAAATATTTATTGCCTAAAACTTCACAAAGGCGATAAAAAATAAATTTCCTACAATTATTGAATAAATAAAATAATAATAAATAGTTTTTATTTTTCCAATATATATCTATATAAAAATTTTTTATGATATGATGGATAATTAACCCTATAACAACTGTACATTATTCTTTTTTATTCATATTTAAATTATTAGTATACAGGAAAAATTAAAAAAAAAAAAAAAAAAAAAATATTCGACAAACAAATATACCAAAAAAAAAAAAAGGTAAATACAATATTTAAGAATTGCTAACAATATAAAGAGTAAGTTTTCATGAAGACAACATTTATTTTTATATTTTTCAATCGTATTGTTTAGAAATTCTTCCAAGCTGCTTATGTTGAGGCTCACTCTGATGATATGGTTGTTCCTTCCAGGAGGAAAAGCAATTATTCTTATGAATTTGGATTGTGTTTTCTATTGGTTTGCGAGACATTTGGTAGCCGGCGTAGGAAACTCTTATTATTGTTTTATATATATACATTCTACTCCCCTCAAAAGAAATTGGACAACCTGTATCTTTTGTTTTGTCTTAATAAATAATTAGAAGAGCTAAATGAAATTAAAAATTATCAAATTTCATGTTTTGCCAATTATTAAATTTATTATTTTCATATTTCATGTAGATCTTGCATCTATATAGATATATATATAAAACTACGCATCTTCCTATAAAAATTTCCATGGAAATTTTACAATTTGATGATTATTTTGTGAAATTGTAACCCATAATTTCAAAGGGGTTCAAGAATAAATAAATATTCGTCTCTTTACAAGGCCGGTCAACTATGCTGGTGCTGCAAAAATCTTTTTGTCCAAAAAAAATTTTGTTCTAATTTCATATTTTTATATTGCTTTCATTTATTATCATATAAGTGCGTCTGATTTTCGGTGCCCTAGAACTCCCAATTGATGGCTCTTAGAGGTTCTCAACGGTCGGTCCCCAGATCGGAGCCAATCTCAGAAATTTTTGCCGATTCGCAGTGAAATAACAGTATTTAAAAAATTTAATTTAAATGTAGTTTTTAAGAAGAATATATCTTATTACTAATTTACTTTGTCCCAAACACTTCAAATTTCTTATAAAGAATGGATGGATATTATTTATTTATCATTATACTTGTTCAATGTAAAAGTTTATTTTGAAAAATTTTTTACCTTACCGGTCCGCGAAAAAATATTACGTAGTTTGGTGGTCCGCCGAACGAAAAAGGTTGAGAACCGCTGTCTTAGAGGATAATTTAATTCAAAAAATTTTGTACATTTAAAAAATTATTTTTGGGTTTTTTTTACAGGGTAGAACGTTTATATTAGGACTCATTTCTTAACAACTTGTTCTATGTTAATTTCTCAAAAGCACACCTGTATACAACTGGAAAATCGACACCCGGCAATGAAACGGGGTTAACATCAACAATAAATAAACTATGACTATGAACTAGTTCGTAAATTGAATATTAACATCTGAAGTAATAGGTCATTAAAATTAAATTTTATTAATAATTTTTGAGTGAAAAACTAAAAAAAATCTCAAAATTGCTTAATGTTTTCAATAATAATTGTTATTCATTTTGCTAAACTAGAAAATTTTTTTTTAATATATTTTGTCATGAAAAACATATTAGTTTGATAAAATATCAAGATATCTTTAACATAAACTGTGAAAAAATTTTTTGGAGGAAGTTTATTATAAAACCCTTATCAATGTTTTGGTGAAAATTATAATGAATCATATGTAGATATAATAATGAATAAATAAACAAAATATAATCAAAGGTAAAAAAAAAATACATTAAAAGATTTTTATCCATTTTCTTAAATATTAATATATATCGCCAATCTGTTATTTTTTTCAAATATCTTTTCTCTTTTTTTCCTAAATTTAGCTCATTATTTTCCCTGAATTTATAAAAAATTCTTGATTTCCGGTTTCCCTTGCCCCTGGTCACCCTCTATTAGATTTAGATATGTGACCTTATCAGAAACAATATTAGTCGAATATTTAATGCATATCTCATTTAAGATGCTATTAATAGGTAGGAAATTTTATCAAACTCTTAATAATAATAAATACAAGATAATTTTGAAATGTTTATGATGAACGATAAAGAGTAGGTTGTTTATAAACAGAGTTATGTTAGAATTCTATAAAAAGACAAGAAAAATGTGAAAAATAAAAAAAGTACTTAAACAGTTAAACGAAAATTTAAAGATTTTATCAAATGACCATGTGGGAGAAAAAATTCGTAACATTTATTTTTTACATACATATATCAAATAGTATGATTTCCCTAAGAGAAAAGAACTTATTTAAAGCACGAATAAAAAATTCTGATCTGGACGTTTTGCGGGGTTTCGGGAGCAAGGTTATAGTGGGAACGTAAAATATTAAAAAAAAAAAGTCATCGTCGTAGCTAGGATGTTGTGCTTCCCCATATATCCTTATCGATCTGACCTTTTTTTTGCGAGTGTTCCCGGCTCGGGTCCCTTCAAACACGGAAGTGCGGGACCTTCTGAGCGCGGGGCGTCGTTCTGGGGCCAACGTCTCAGTCGGTCCTGAGAGTAATTCATAAAAATCAAAAATTGTAAGATTATTTAAAGAGATATTATTTTAAAATTTTGTTTAGCATTTATATGAAAATTTTATTTCGGTTTTTAATATAAATTCAATCATTAAAGTAATCGGGCTCTGATATTTTTTAATAAAAAAATAAATAAATAAAAATACAAGTCAGAATAAAAAAAAAAAAAAAAATGAATTTTAAAAATATATTTTTATATAAGAAATCTATTCTTTAGCGATAAAAATTTATTATGTTTAAATAAAAAATTTAATATTGAAATAGAGAAAAATTTTTATTAAAATATTTTTTTAATAGAAAATCAATTAGATAATATAGATGGGATGTGAACATTTTTAGCTCCACACCCACCCAGAGAGCTAAAAAAAATTAAATGGACATCGCGACATCCCAGACTAAAACTTATAATAATATAGGGTGACCAGCTAATCTTAAATTATAATTTTTCCTACCAATCCTTGTCGATAAAAAGTCGAACCATTTTCATTGACGCACCAAATACATGTATAAATATGTTTGGTTAATTATTTAGCGACCCTCACTGAAACACTGAGACACGAATTTTAATAAATTAATATTATAATAATATGTCTATAAAAATAATGAATAACCTTTTTATTTAAAAAATATTCAATTTTAAATATATGAATATTGTATAAGAAATTAAAGTAAGAAAGAGAAGGCAATAAATTTTAAAAAAGGAAAAAAGAATTTTCAAAGTAGAAAACTAAATTTTTTTATTAATAGACCTAGCAGTAATCCCATTAAAAAACGCAATTCCTACAAAACGGTGTGACTGTAACGCGGTTGGTTTCACTAGGTTGTTTTCAATAAAAGTAAAAGATGGTCCAGAATATATTGATTCATTTTTATTATCATTTAAAAATCATTATATTAGGCACTAATTGCAACATTAATTTTTAATACTTATGATCAATTATATATCTATTAGTTAAAAAAAAATGAAAAACGTATATTTTTTTAACTTTTGGAACCCAATCGTGTTTTTCTATTAATTCTATGTTTTTTATAACACGGTATTCTAGATACTAAGGGAATAAATAAATTCCAAAAAATGATAAAATATCTATGATTTATGATATGATTTCTTTTTCAAAATTCATATTTTTACAAATTTTATCATTTTTCTTAATTATTTTTATAATTTTGATTCGAATTCAAAATAAAATATTTTTTATTTTATATAAAAAGATGGAATTTCTTTTAAATTAAATCAATTTAAAACCCTACTTATAAATCATCACTATAAAATTATACTTTATTTCTTAGGTATCAATAAATAAAAAATATATAATAAAATATGGTGAATGAAAAAAAAATTTCGAGTTTTTTAAAATAATTATAAATAATAAAAAAAAAATTCTTTAAAAAATATCATTGTTTAATAATAATAATAGGAAAAATTATTTTAATACACATCCCCATAAATATTTTTTGATTGGGGTATAATGATCATTTTCAACCTGGACTATTATTTTTTTTCAGGAAAATGATCATTATAAATTTAGTGAAAAAAATAATATATATATTTTTCAATTTAAAAGGAGCAATCTTGAGATTTTAAAGGCTTTTTTTTTATATTATATAGAAAATTTTATGGGATTTTAAAGAATTTATCTTATACTTTGATATGTTATGGATTGAATGTTTAAAATTGCAAAATGGCTGCCGAAAATCGAGCCTAAGAAGAAGCCATTTGTAAATATGGCTGAAAGGAAAAACATTGATGGCCGGCGAAAAATCAAAACAAACCGTCAATCAGAGACAAATAGTGCGATTTAAAAAATGTCAGTGAGAATTTATGCATGGAAATATTTGTTCATAATAGGGGGAGGAATCTGAACTTAAGTATCACAAACGCTGACGCCAACGCGACTCGTTTTACAAAGGAAATTTAGTTTGTTAAGTAAACGTCAAAAATGAACAATTGAATAAGATAAAAAGTAAACATACCATCATCGGCGCCTGAAGCCCACATGGTTACAGAGAATTCGCCCTCAAGTGTTTTGATTTGCACTTGCTTTTGTTCCCACTTTCTCGCTTTTGTTTCATGTATATCACCTAGTATGTCACTTCCACGGAATTTTCCTGTTGGCGTCAAACCTCCTCGTCGTGGTTTTCTCGCTCCTCGTTTTGAAGGGCCAGGACTTGATTCTATATAAATATCGTTATGTGTAGGGACGGGAATTTGGTCATATACCGTCATCGGATCAGATGAACCGACGATTTCTTCTTGAGTTTGGAGAATTATCTCCTCTCTCCCGGGTTCTGGTAAAGGTTGAAGAGCAATCATAGGTTCGTCTACACAGTCAATTGTAGTTTCCACGGTTTCGCAGGGCATATCCACGGGCATTGTCTCTATTTCAACCTCTTGAATATCGGGATGTATTTCAACTTCAGTAATCAACTC
>JAAAKE020171233.1:0-11449 GCA_010014785.2 Anisolabis maritima | reverse complement strand
TATTTAGAAAAATAATAAATAAATAAAAAAATATAATAAAATGTCTCAACAGCACAGATTTTAATTTATTTTTTTTTCTTCAATTTTTAAAATAAATATTTATTCACAAATTATTAAAATTAAAAAAAAAAAAAATTATATTTGTTTAACGACTTTATTCGTCTCTTTTTTTGGTTGAATGACTCAAAAGATTAAGATTGAATTTCGCAAGATTTTTATAAACGTATGTCTAATGATTCTTTCATCCATTATATGCTGGTCTTTTGCTTTCATATTTTAAATAACGCCAGGCCGTGCGATGGGCCGGTCTATTCTTTTTCTCGGTCGCATCCCTGCACACACCTCACAGGATTAAGGGCGAAGACAGAGGAAGAAGTTAATAGTTATGAGAAAATCGCATTCTAAAAACTAACATAAGTAAAGTGGGCCGCAAACTATTTTGTGGTGATTTACATTCCAAATACAAATATCAAAAAAATGGATTCTCAACCTGGGAATGAGATTTTAAAGGGTTGAATAATATTTTAAAAAAAATTAATTTTATTTTCAACAAGGCTCCGTTTAAATATAAACTCAAATTATTATGTTTTTATTATGGCATCTTGGGTCATATAGACTTTTAAAGGATTCATGTACATACTTAATTACAATAGAGATTATACGTGTACATTTTTTTAGACCAATTGGTATCCAATTGATTTAAATAAATTTTAATTTGACTGGGATCCAATCATACCACACCCCTTGGCTTTGCAAGTTATCACTATCTCTAAACTTCTCGGCGCGAGGAAACAAAATAAGTTATGATATTAATATGAAAATATAAAATTAAATACAAGAAAAAAAAGATTCAAAAGGTATTTTTTATTTTTTAATGTCAAAGGTTTCTTTAATTATAGAATTTGAATTTATATAAATAAACATAATTTTTTCACTCAATTTTATTGTTCATATTTAATATTTAAAAAAGCATTTGTTACGTCATCACTCGAGAGCCAGAGTTGGTGATTGTTGTTTACGTTTGCAACAACCTCGATATGTACTTTAAAAGAATTCTTTTATTTATATTTAAAACAATTCAACGGATTCTTTATTGTTTTACATTAAAAACAAATGTTTTCCTGTATTAGGTATGTAAGATTTTTTTTGTCTTCGGCATCTAAGGCAATAAAGGATATATATTATATTTATTTAAGATCCAGGCATATTTATTTAAATCAATTGGTATCCAATATGATCTAGATAAATTTTATCAGATCGGCTGGGATTTGAATCCACACTCGTTAGCTTTTAAGGTTATATTAACAATCTCAATATCTTTCACTTCTGCCAAGGAGGGAGGGATGTAAAGTTTGTTTATTATTCTGCAAAACCTCGTAATCCAGTTAATGGGCTTCTCTCTCTTTCCGGACTTTTTGAGTTCTTTAATAAATTGGTTCCAAGAAATTTTAGATTGCTTCTAACATTTTTTTAACTAGTCCATTTTTACATTAATGATTTTTTTATTTATCTAAAAATAAAATCATTATCAAAGTTTTATTAATAAATAGTAGAATGTGGAAGAACGGACAGAATAAACCCAATGATGAATATATGCAGTGAAAGATATGACTTGTAAGAGAGATAAGAGGACTGACCGACAGACGATATCGTGTTGCTTTATACAGGACATAAAAAAAATGAAGGATTAATAAAACAAGAATTATTTCAAGTTTTTTTTTTTTTGCTTTATGAAAAAAATTTTAAAGATTTTTTTTTCTCATAAAATTTCAAAATTGATGTCTGCACAGTTTTCTTTTATGCCCTTCGTACATTTATTTCTTTGTAGAATCGGATTGCACCGAATTTTATTGGTATGTTCGACTTCGAAATCAACTTCCAAAATGATAATATATATATAACTTTATATTCTATTTATTATTAAAAAATATAATCAAATTAAAATTTTTGATCTTAATTTAAATTCCAACTTTAGTGAAACCCGGTTTAATTAAAACCGGACTTGAGGTGCTGTACTTGTAATTAAGTAATAATCTCTTAGCCCGTCTAATTCTTCAAAATCCTTATGAAAAATCTATCAAAGTAGTTGAAATAAAAACGAAGTGAATTTGTTTGATATTACAATTTCCTTTCTTTTTTCTTAATTATATCAGGATATGTAATCTGAACAAAATTCTGACCAGAGATATGAGGTCTCAAGTGATTAATGGACTAATCTACATGAAATTATAAAATTAAAATAATTCAGGGGGGGGGGGTTAAATGAAGTCAAAAAAGTCGATTTTAGAGAGCACAAATTGCAATTTCTTGAAATTTGATTTCCCTTGCCATACTACTCCATCCACAGGCTTTCCAGTTAAATGACTAGCTTAAGTTAAATGACAAACTAGTAGCTTAGGTGAAGCTCTTGCTTTTTAAATATTTCTTTTAAAAGAAAGAGATCAGAAGTCAAGTTCGCCTTGTAACTAACCTACCACCCACCCATCATATTCCAAGATATTAGAATTCTTTTTTTTATCTGATCTTAATGAAATTTAAATATCGCTCCCCATTGGTTAAATTGTTAAAAAAAATGATTTTATATTTTATTTGTTTGACCCTTGAGGGGGGCTTCACTTTTTCAATTTTTTTCTCAGAACCTAATAAAATTCAAAATATAACTTCTTATTGGAATATAGATATATAATTAAAAAAATCTGGTGTAACTAAACATACATCACACAATTTTCTCTTCCCGAAGGAAAGCTGGGTGATGTCCTGTCACATCAGATTTTTGCTCCTGCCCCCTAGATATCCGTTTAATGTTAATTTAATCGATTTTGTTATAGTAGTTTAAGAAACAGAGCGGTTACTCCCGCCGTTTACCAGAACATTTCAAAGATCCTCTAATAAATAATTGAATTAAGAATTTTAATCAAAATCGTTAGAACGAATTTTGGGAAAATCGAAAAAAACTAAAAAAGTACATCAGTAAAGTACTAGTACCCGATGGATGATTTTCCGAGGTGCAAGCGATGATGGGTGCCTAGATTAAATAGTATATATTCAGCCTCGAACGTTTTTTTGGTTTTGAAAAATTTTGTTCACTTACGGACCATTTTGTGAGACTCATTTTTTTTAGAGGACCTCAAAACATGTCTTTCCGTTGATATCTTATCTTCGATTTTTTTTTTTGGGATCTTTCTCACTATTATACATATGTAAAAATGTAAAAGAAAGTAAAAATTGCCATACTAATAAATTAATAATTAAAATTGGTTTTTTTGAAAATAATATATATAACAAATAAACAAATCCTAGAACCAAATTTGAATTCCATTAGAAGTTGACTTAATTTTTTTTTTAAATTTATTCATCCAAAAAATTTTAATATAAATTGGAAAAAACTAAGTCCGAATCTATACCAGAATTTTTGCAAATTAAAAAAAATTTTTAAGGAAAACTTGGACAAAATTTGGATAATTTTCCAAAGGGCTGAAAAAAATAATCAAAATATTTATTTTTTTCATAAAATAATTTATTTTGAAAAATTAATTTTATGAACAGTTAGAATAATTCAAGAAAAAACTATTAAAAATAAAAATCTAATGAGCTTTAAATATTTTCAAAATCTGAAAAATGAAAAAGTTGGGGCTGCTTGGGGTAGGTAAAATTTAAAATATTGCCCTACTGTATTACATGCAAATAATTAATTACTATGAATTGAAAAGAAATTTTATAATACAATATATAAATATGGTTGACAGAAAAAAATCATTTTCAAATAGAAAATAAATGAAAAAATTTATACGGATTTTTTGTTATTTTTTTTTTTTAATATTTTTTTATTTTTTTTTTTTTTTCGTTTTATATTTTATAATAAATTATTACATTGCAAACAACATATGTATATAAATGACCGAATTCATCAATGGTTTTCTCTCTGATAAATATTTAATTTTTGATAAACAATAAAACTTAAAAAATTTCAAAAAATAAATATTTATTAGAGAACAAACCTAGTAAAGGATGAAAATGGTCATGAAAATAATAATGATATTAAAAATAAAAATAATAATAAAAAATGAAAAAAAATTGCAAACTCTTAAGGAAAAGTGAAAATAGTTATGATTTAAAAAAGCATAACTTTTAATAAAAAATTATTTTTTTTTAAATCATAAATATTAATGGCGGAGTCTCGTTAATTTAAACTAAAAACTTATAATTTAATTTCAACGAATTTGACTTTAAAAGACTATCAATAACACTTTGGATTAATTTTTTTTTTTAATTTTTCAATTCTATTCAATTATAAAATAAAAGTTGCACTTTACTCGTTAATTCGATTCTTTTTTCGATCGATAATCGAATTAACGGGACTCAACCTGTTTAGGCAAAACAAGAGACAGTATTCAATTAACCATTCTAATTTTTTTAAAAATTATAATTTTTATATAAAATAATTCTCAAATATTATTGAATATTTAAGAAAATATGTACAAAATTATCATATTTTATATTCTTTTGCAATCTTTAAATTTCATCCATAAAAACTATTACTTTATATACTTTATAAATATTTTTTTCAGGAGATATACAATTCAATTACTATCAGTAACCGAAGGTTTTGGACAATCGCTGTTTTCCTTTCCATCAAGATCATTTGAAAACTGAATAAAAATAAAAAAATAACTACTTTTTACATATACATAACAATTCCTTAATGTGAAGCAAAATAACTTTTGACCAAAATCTGCTCATTTTGATAGTAGACTCCTCTATAATAATTGGAAATCTTTATCGAATTAAGTATTCATATATTTTTAAAGAAATAAATCTCAGGTTGAGAATCATGCTTGTATCACTCAAAGGAAGGGGCAATTATATATTTTTAATTATAATATAAGAAAACCGAAGTATTTATCTTTTAGCATCGGTTCCCGTATAAACATTAACGTTAATATATAACTCGCTATATCTCACTTATAATTAACGTTAAAATGTATATAAATATTTTACGCTAGTTGATCATTATTTGTCCATATTTATTTAAATTAATTGGAGGTAATTATTTTAAATAAATTTTATCACTCAGGACGGGAAGCGAACCACATCCTTATAAAACAAGAGCTTTGTTTCTACTTGAGACAGAATCCATTTGTTGATTAACCATTATCAATAATTTATTATTATTTGTTACCAAATAAAATAAATCATTTTTTTAGCCTTCAGCATCTGAGACATATATTTACCTATATATATATATGTTAACTATATCTATTATCCAATCTTATTTATTTTTACTTATTGGCAATCAATTGGTTAAAATAAATTTTTTTGCTGTCTCTCATGTCTTTGCTCTTGAAGGTTCTCAATGTTCACACTTACAGAGCCGCCGCGTGAGGGTGGCAAGGTTGTGACTAGCACAAAGGCGCTAGGGGCCGCCATCCAAAGTAAATATAATAGTAAATTTTTGTACAACATAGAAAAGAATGATATTAATTTATTATTATATATTTTGCATTTTAATCTGCACAATAATAACAATATATTCAAATATCTATTTTATTTATCTGTCTTGACGGCATCAATCCTGTCGGTATAAATTAACTTTAAGCGATTTTACTACTATTTTTTTGAGAGAGGGGGGGGGGGGGATGAGCGCCAAAATATAAGTTTCACAAAGGCGCCTCAAACCCACGCGGCGGCCCTGCATACATATAAACTTATTTGGCCACGAATGGGGCAGGGGGCAAATTGAAAATAAACAATATTTTCCAAATAAAAATGGCAAAACTAAAGATTACTGAAAAGCCCTTAACATAGAATAAAACAAAATCTTAGCTGAGTAACACAATCAAAACCAAAAATTACACTTAAAAACGAGATAAAAATTTCCAAATATTTTTGAAATATAATAAAAATTTTTTCCTCAAAGATGGCACAAGAATGTAAAATAATGATAATGAGGATGAATAAATATTCATTAATTTAAGAAAATATAGTTTATATAAAATTTGAAAAAAATAGAAGTATTAATTTTATACTGCCCCTGCTACTTTTTCTTGTTATAATAATAGAAGCCTTTAAAAATTCTTCATCTTAAATTAATCAAATATTAATAGTCTTATTAGCGTCATTTTAACTTATTCATTAACAATAATTTATCAAAAAAAAAAAAAATACAATGACAGAATATATTACTTTAATACTGTGTTATCACAATTAACTGCGTACATTTTAAATGTTAACTTACCAGTCGTGATATCTCTAAAGTATTGACTATTTTACTGTAAGTTCACAAGCAGACAGATATAAGGAAGTGTGGTAAACATTCTCCTTCTCTTAAATATATAAAAAAAGGAGAATAGTTACCTCGTTGATTCGTCTACTAATGTCGACAATAATTCAGTCAATATGAAATCAATCAATATGTAACGTTGCAACACTGATTTCTATCGTGTTTTACACGAAAGATTAGTATAAACTCTTTGGAGAGTATCACAGGAGCTAAATGGTCCCATCAGTGAAATAACAATATCCATTAGTGTAATGATCTTTAAAGGCACTTATTTAACAAAGATAAACAAAGAAAAGATAAATATCAGCTTGCAAGAAAAATAAGTATTTTTTGTTTTTAATATATTTTTACCAAGGCCTCCACATTTCGGTACTGCTCGATGCAGACGGCCTTGGTGATTCTTGAGGTGGTTGGCTCGAACTTGATACAGGACTTAATTTTGCTACTTTTGCTGGTGGGTAGTCTGTTGAGTCTAAAAAACGTTTCGAACCACTTTTGTAACTGAAATCGATTGCATCCCATTGGCCAGTGGTAGAGGAGACATGTGTAGGTGGACTTTGTGGCGGAGATGGTGGAGTTGTTTTGATTGATTTGACATGTGCGATCGGTTGGAGAAGAGTGCTGGGAAGTTGTTGTTGTTGTTGTGGTTGTGGTGGTGGGGAGCAAGTTGTTTTGATATGCAATGGTGAAACTGGGGTAGGCGATGACGATGACGATGCTGATCTCGTTACCGCCGTAAATGCACTCGCATGTGTAGGACTCTGTAGTGGCAGAACAAGTGCCAACTCACCATTTGGTAAACGACTTGGATACATTTGCAAACGACTGCCATTATTGTTGAGATCATCAATCGGCGAGGGTGGAGCCGCTGTCGAGGTTGAGGGCTGGTGCAGTGGTTGCTGCACTGGCGGCTGTTGTTGTTGTGGTTGCGGGCTATTTTGAATTGCCGAATTTGGTGTCAATTGAGTAAGTCCGTTGACACATGATGCAAGATGACCCATGAGACGTTGTTTAACTCCTTGATCGACTCCTGGCAATCGTCCGACGAATCGGTTCACCTCCCCCGCACATTCGCTAAACCCAGATCGAAATCGTTGCAGAACCCCAGCATCGTTTGTGACAGCGACTGCAACCTGTTGTCTCTGGACTGCCTGCAGGTGCTTGACAGTCATCTCGAGAATATCAGCCTTTTCGAGCTTTGAATGTCGAGCAGGCTGTAAATCACGCATGCACACAAACAAAAATACGTACACACATACATTCACAATTATAAAAATTATATAATTTTCTTAAACTATAACGGTTGAAGGGGTTCAATACCCTAACGGACCAGATTGGGGTGAGTTGACTGATTGAACTTGGAACTAGGGGAGGCCGGAAGGAAAAGGAAAGGTAAATCAGAAAGAAAGGGAGATTGAAAATCTCTGGTTATAGACAGCTGTTAGACTTGGTACCCCTCTTAAGTCAACCGACTCGTGAGAAATTCAACATGAAAACTCACATCCTTATTGAGAGCATCCAAAATCAATGTCTTGAGTTCATTGAGACAATTGTTAATCCTTGCTCGTCTTTTTTTCTCCATAATTGGTTTGTTACACTGTAAAATAATTGAAAATGAATTAATGTTGAGAATGGTCATGGAAGAATGGTCCAGCAGTATCATCTATCGTACCCGTCTCAATTCCGCCTTGGTCATCCCGGCGGACCGAACATGTTCATATTCATCCTCGCTGATCGGCATCTTGTCACACTTGGCACACACTCACTCACTTTACAACACACACCAATCAACCACTACGAGAGACATACACGAATAGATATTGAAATGATCAGGAGAGAAGATCACCACTGAACTGTCAGAAGTGAAGTGTGGTGGCTTGTCGTCGGATAAGGTGAAAGATTTCGGCATGCCCATACACATCCACGCGTCAATGGACCGACTGGTGGGGGTAATGGAAGGATATGCGCTACCGTGGTGGTGGGGGAAGCCGTACGTCTGCAAGTGGCGAGTGGAGGGAGGCGAGTCAAAGTGGAGGCCGGCTCGGATCGTGGGAACCAAACGAGAGATCGCTCCCTTTCTAGTGCAGAATTGTCCAAGGCAAAAGTCAAAAAAATATAAAACATTCAGAAACACCTAATTATTTTAAAAGTTATTAAAATATAAATATAAAATGCTTAATGGTTTCTGTTTTTTATAAATACGTATAAATATTTATTTATTCTATAATATAAAATATATCCCTTAAGAAAAATAAATAATTTTTGCTTTCGAGATTTAGAAATATTGAGTGGGGTAACTACCGCCTCCACAGGGCGCCCTACGCGGGTGGCGTAACCCTTTAAAGGACTCACTCCCCTTAAGCTATGAGTTCAAATCTATGGATTTATCCTTGTAAATAAAAGCACGAGGCGCTCCCAAATATTCTGCCGGTACGGCTCGGTTAACGCGACTGGAGGCTCAAAAAAAGCGGCTTAGGGCGTTACTCTAAATATCGTGGGTGGGCAGGAGGGGGAAGTGCTATTCAAATGAAACTAGCAATTTTGTAATTTCAATTTAAAAATATAAAGTAATTACTATTTCAAATTTGATTAGTTTCTTTTATTTCATAATAATTAGAGCCTATACGCCCTATACGCATAAAACATAAACCTTGAACCATTCATAAATCAGACCCCGGATTTTTCTTCGAATTCATAACAGCAAATCATTCATTTATTTTATATTTAATTAAATTTTATTGTGCATTAAGTATCGAGGTGATATAGATAAACTTTTAACTACATAGTTCTGCTCAGAGAGGTGATTGGAATTTCTCTTTGATATGGGATTTTTTTCTTATAATTCATTCTAACTTTTTTTTTGCAAATTTCATTTTTACTTTCTCTTACAGTCCCTTGAGTCTAAAAAATGTATCTCTCAAAATGAACTGTCACTCTGTAAACAAGATTTTTCAAAAACGAAAAAACATCCGAGTCTTTATATTTAAACATTGCATGCACCTCGAGGATTTTCAAAAGTGCCCACTTTAGTTTTTTCTCAAAATTCGCCCTTACGATTTTGATTAAAGTTCATAAAGCAATTATTTATTATATGATCTTTGAAATGTATTAATCTTTATCACTCCAATTGTTTGGAGCCCACTTTAAAATACTCTAATGATATTGATTATATTGGGTGTGCTTATAATAAAAGAGATATGTATATTTTGTTAAATTTTTCTCAAACCTTGTCTCTTTCTCACTTAGCAGTTAAATTGTATTTTTTAATTTAAATTTTAAAATTTTGATATAATTTACAATTTCTTTCGTTGACATTATTAGTCCTTCAATGCCAGATATTCTTAGTTTAAATTATTCCCTTTATTATTCAAAACCTCCCACATTCTTCACTTGCAAAAAAAAAAAATTAACAAAAGAAAATAAGAATTATTTCAAATAAAGGTAAAAATTCTATTTTTAGGGTCTCATCAATAATCTTATATTTCTTCTATTCCTCACACTTATAAAAAAAAAAAAACTTGAAATTTTATTTTATTAGCTTCATTAAGATATTAATTACAATCGCTTAATGGCGAAAGGAAAATTTAAAAAAATAGAAACGTCATAATCATCATCATCATCATCACCTTTAACATCCAGAATGCTATTCCCATAAATTCTTTCATTAACTTTATTGTTTATTATTCATTAAGAATTTTTATTTTTTCTTATTTCATTCTTGAAGTCATACAAAATTCCTTTTTCTTTCCCACGATGCTGTTTATTTGATTAAATTAGCCAAAATATAGAATATAAAATATTTATGTATTCATTTTCCATGGATTCCTTATAAGTATACACAAGTTGTCCAAAAAGTCCTTGTAAAAATTTATCATAATATCATAGGAATTAATATTTTTTTTTTTATTTATTATTATCCCGGGTTTGACTCCTGGGGACCGGATGGTGATTTGACCCACCAGTAAAAAGAAAAATGTTGAATATACTCACAAAAAATGTTAAATAAAAGCCATGACTAGTAATGTCCGCTTCAAGACATATTTTGAATGTTAATATTTGATTCAAATGAATACATCTTGAAATGTATTTAATTGAAAAGAAAAATGTCTCATATACCAATAGAAAAAGGACAAAATTATACACGAGAAATGTATAAACTAACGCCTCAGTAATAATTTTGGCGGCGGAAGGTATACCTTGCCTAATCATATGCGAAAAAACATCTTTGGCATGAATTGGAATATATAGTTTTATAATATTTTATATAGAGACGATATCCATCTCAAAAATTATTAACTGCACTGATGATGGATTTGCAAATAAATGATGATGATGGAGGATTAAAAAACGGCGTTAGTTATTCTCCATTATTCCTATAGATATTATTATCCAGCATAAACAACAACATTGAAAATTAACACGGACTGTCATTGGCTAATGAATGCTGCTATAAATTATTATTTTAATTGCAAAAATAATTTTTGAGGCACCCTTTAATCAATTCATTTAAGCCAAAAAATAAAAAATGTTTTAAATATATAATTTATTATAAAAAAATTTGAATTTTTTCCAAAACAAGAATAATAATATTTTTATATAGGAGGCCCTGTAGAGGAGAATAATTATTTTTAGAATTAGATCAACAAAAAAAGAAACAATTTTTAATCATTCTGCATTTACTTTTAAAGATGAAACAAAGGTTCCCCAATCGGACCAATAAAATTTATTTGAATTAAATTTGACACTAATTAATTTAAATATATATGACTGGATAATTAGAGAAAATATTAAGAGTCTACTTGCCGAAAGACATAAGTAGATTAATTTAAAAGTCTTAAAATGCCTAACACTCCCTCGATACTTATTCTAAGAGCAAAATTTATTTATATTTACCGAAACAATTAAAAATAATTAAATAAAGACAGATAATAGGAGCAGCTTGCGGGGGAGAGCTGGACGATCCCGCAGGCGCCTGACTAAACGAAGGGAGGAGGCTACCGAACAATGACAAGTGAATAAAATTGCTTACGGAAAATCCAAAAGTTGAAACACTAAATTGTCTAAGCCGTTAAATATAGAAAAATAAAAAATGAAAATTAATTAAAAATTTATTCGACAATTTTGGAATATAAGTTATAATTAATTAAAATTTTAATAAATGTCATAAAA